>JAAXNX010000296.1:0-34337 GCA_036491905.1 Folsomia manolachei
TTTTTGAAGCACTGTGTATAATTCGCAATGCAAAGTTGCTACAATTTTCTTAAAATTGACTTTATTTCTTTGTTACACAAGATGCCTCCTCCAATAATGCCGGCTCCAAGCCGATCAACCTCAAAACCTACAACAACTAACGGAGCCGATAATTCGGTTTACTCTTCGACTTCAAAAAAACTTGACCCTGTGAGTAAAAGACGCCCAAGCCAACCTTCAACATTAGCTGTATCAAATTCTGCCAACGTTAATTCTCGGAAACCTCCCACCGGGAGTAGAAGCAATTCTACTTTGACTTCGAAAGAAGTAGAAATGGCAAATTGGCGGCGAAGAAAAGGTTACGATCCGCTTAAAGCTGCTGCGGAAGCCAGGAAAAAGCGGGGAACATGCTCTGCAGTTGAGACGACACTCGACGACATCTCACCAACTAGGTTGGTTTTCAATGCGAAATAGTATTATTAAAAACTTAATCAAAAGTATATTCATTGTCAATTTTCATAGCTTGAGCAACCAGTCCACATCATTCATGAGTAGATCTATGTCTTTCCATTCCGAGAATCAATTTCCAACCAAATGTCCATCAGAAGAAGAGGACATGATTTATGTCGTGGATGAAATGGACAGTTCACATTCAAATTCTCCTATTCACATCCCAATGACCCAAAGACCATCACATGAGGACGGGAATTATTATGCCGGCATGAATTCACATTCTCCCCATTCACACTCTTCTGTGCGACCCAAGAACAAATTGGAAGTAAGGGATTTGATTTATTTAGCAAAGTTTACTGTGCACGGATGTCTTTTTCATTTAATAATTTTTCATATAGGCTTTGGACAACTTGGTTATTTCAACAATTCACAGCCTATCAAACAAAGTTAGAACATCGTCTCGGAATCTATTAGAAAAACTTCAGTAAGTTTTTAATGTTCTTTAAGGCAAACCTGAACTGCGGTTTTATGTATCTTAATTATCACGCAGAACACAACATATGGATAACGAAAACGGGGCCTTGTTAGAAGAAATGGTGTCTCAGTTAAAGGAGTTGGAGCTTTCCAGTAGTCATTCGTCCCCTAACAAAAGCCCTTCCCGTGAACTTTCAGGAACTCTAAAAAATCTTAAGAAGCTGGAACAAGTGATTTTAGGTATATATTTTGTCCAAATGTTTGAAACGGGTCATGCAACAGTAATGCAAATCGTTTTTTTGGAAAATTGCAGTTTTAGACCGAGTGCTATGTGATGATTCAGGATCTGACGCGAACAACTGATTAAAGAATGAAACTAAACATAAATACATAATTGCCTTCATGTTACGACTTTATTTTGCAACGATCTAATTTTTGTATTAAAATAGGTATTAGTAAAGTGTAAGTACGTAGCTCTATAATGCCGAATTTCATCAACAAATCAGTACCAGTTATTATCACTAGTTACTAGTAGGCTTTACTTTTAAAGCTACATACGCAGTTTAATGATTGGATGTGATATGCAATGTGAAAATTTAAACTTAAAACTATACAAAACCATTTCAAATTGCTGATTGCTTTAGCACAAATAAAGCTTGGGGATTATTCGCCAAGATATCTAATACTAAGGACTAAATAATTTATTACGCTGAATGTCACTACAAATTCTCCCTTTGAAACACTACCGAGGGTTGTAATATCCGTGTAGCAGAAATACATCATATAAATTTTCATCAAGAAAATACAAATTCAAAAACACTTTGCCCTACTTGAAACTATTGTCGCTGCAGATCATTTTACTACCTTGCCACTGAAATCCAAGTATGCTGCTATTCGATAATTGGAATCAACTTGACCACACTCAATCTGTCATCAATCTGTGAAGAAATTGGTTATGGAAATCAATTTTAAGGTTATTTTATTTTATTCTATTAAAATGCTTTAACAATCTGAATAACATTTGGACAAACTAGGGATTATTTGCATTATTTAGGGATTTGTTTCTTTCCTCCTCCCAACGTTTAACACAATTGAGGGGATAACACATCACTCCAGAGAATATTATGAAGCCACCAGCCACATAGAATGGTATATTATATGCTCCGGTGGTTTCATAAAGGAAACCTAGTCATTAGAGAAATGATTATACTTAATTTTGTAGTATTTGCTTGATTGAAGACTTTTCTATATCTATTTACCCGCAAGTGGAGTCCCCAAAATGGAAGCGATTCCTTGGAATAACAACGTCAGTCCGAAAGCATTTGTAAGTTTTTCCAGTCCAAGGAGTTCCACAAGAAGAATGGATCTTAGAGAAGCAAAACATGCCATTGCTAACCCAAAGACACATGCAAAACCAACCAAGGTGTTAAACGAATTGAGAAATGGAACGGCAGCCGTGGCTATCCCAATAATTGTGACAGACGCATTGTTAAGAAACAAGACGTTAATCTCAGGCCTGGTCAGATTATAACCAAATTAGAAACAACTTCGAACAATGCAAATATATGTCACTCACTCACCTATCTGCAATCCATCCTGCAACCACTCTCCCCGCAGTATTAGCCATACCAATGATTGAGACCAGTAATGTCGCCAGAGACACGCTGAGTCCCACCGATTCTGTTGCTACCCCCTTGAGGTAGATGAAAGGCACGAAAAGGCCCAACATGGTAAAAAACCCAGAGATTGAAAGAAGTAGAAATGTTGGTGAAACTAGAAGTGAAACATCCAACATTTTTTTAAGGATTCCAGGAGAACAACAGGAGGATCCGCTGTCAGCCTCGTCCTCTGGACTCATCCCTTGCGGAGCATTGGAAACTGCGGCACTCCATTCCGCACTTGTCATCACTTTGTTAACCTGTGAACATTGAAGAGTCAAAATTTAAATAGCACTATTCAGATGCATTACTAGATTAAAACCAAAAAACGAATTATCCTACATTGTCGGCGTATTGTGGCAGACGCAATAAACTTCCCGTATAAAAAATGTCGTCTCGATACATTGGTTTGGTTAAGGACACCCGACTAGAAACTCGTAATATTCGGGACTGCGTCATTTCATCCACAATCAACATGGAGCTTCCTATTTTTGTCATGATTGTGGAATTTTTTCGTTTAGACAACTGAGCATTGTTGTCATTCCCATCTACAAAGGAATCCAGGGCCTGTCCATCGCTGGGCGTTAAATGATTTGGTTGTGTCGGTGGTGGTGCACTTCCCTCCCTTGAATGATCTTCAGAATGATCTTCCTCTGCAATTTCCTTCAGATCTGGCAACCCCACGAAACTTTTACCCTTTGGAGGTTGAGGTAAGACAAGGATTTGGTTTTCCAAGTTGGATGACAACATTGCTGGTACGGAGCCACGTTTTTGTGGAATTCCTATTCCTCCGCCAGTCCCTCCAATAGCATGTGCGGATGTTTTCCGTACTCGGTTATACAGTCTGGGGATCAAGCCGATGCAAGTAAAATTTTATGCTTTAATATCATCTTTTCGTCGTTATTCGACTTAATTTTCCATATTGCAATTTCACCTATCCGCTTTAGCTTTACTGGAGTCGCCTTCCAGTGCTGCACCGTCGTTTGAAGCAAAACTTTGGACGGAATCCCATTTTTCCATTTGTCGTGCTTTTTGTATTCTCTGTAACAACGGAGTCCCATCCGGCGATCCAATCGAGCTGACAACACTCTTCCGACGCCTCATGTCTTCTGGTATGACTGCCATTTAAAATAGCAGTTTCAGAATAAAGTTAAATACGCTACGCGTCAATCGGACTTGATTTTAGTACCTTTCGTAGGCTTTAAGGGTCGATAGAGCAATCCAAAAATCGCACAGCTCAAAATAATGCCGGACTGAAAGAGAACTGCTCCTTGCCAACCATATCCCTCAATCAAGTAATTCATTACTGGAGGAAACACAAAAGTTCCGATTCCTACAAGACTTGGAGGCATTAAATTAACCAGAAAATAGTTAAGCTAACAACATTAATCTTACCTGATCCGCAGATGGCAATTCCAGTCGCTAATGCTCGCTTATTGTCGAAATAAAATCCAACCGCTATGACGGCAGGGACATAAATCATCCCAAAACCAACCCCACCTAAAACTCCGTAAAGTAGAAAAAGAGCTAACATCACTGGCTGCTCGCGGCAGAGAAACCAAGCGCAAAATACTGCCAGTGATGCCATGAGACTCCCGCAGATTGCGACGACTCGGAAACCAAAGCGGTTGGCTACCGCAGATACTACGGGTCCTGGAAATACAACAGAAAATGACTGAATAAAAAACAATCCTTACAACATTTAGTTAGCACATTCGACATACCAGCAAGGAAATAAAATCCAGTCGCAAGTGATCCAACCCAGGCTATTGTTGAAATTGGGATTGTCTTTCCGGATGCTTCATGAATTGGATTGAGCAAAATACCAAAAGAAAACACGGTTCCATCCACCACTACATTGACCACAACAAAAATCTTGAATAATGAACATTTCTGCTTGTACAAATATTTTAAATCCATGTAGGAACAAGTACACACCTAAATTAGAGAGAAAAGACGCAAAAACTATGACCCACCCCCAACCACCGTCTGGAGGCTGAAAATTACAAAAGGGAATTGCTATTTACACCCGTTGTCCTTATGCAAAATTAAGTATAAACACGATAAGATATATAGCGTGGCTTCTTCGACTTCGAAACGGAAGCGTTTCATTCTTCTAAACAATTGTCACATACCACAATAATTTCCTCCAGAGCAATTTCCTCGTCATTTGGACCCACAATCTTTATTCCACAATTTCAATTAGTTCATATTCAATTATTTGACGGGTAAGAGTTGTCAATGTACCTTGACCGGTTTGGAATCGTGATCCCCAATAAAAAAGCTGGGTCGTTTTTCATCATTTACATCTTGGTTTCCTTTCCCCATTATTTCCTCACAATTCTCGTGCTATAACTTAATTTTGTGGTATTTATATTCCTGTAATTGGTTGGAACTTGGTTTCTAAGAGGCAAGTTGACATAATTCCTTAGTCAATACCAAAAATGGTTGAGGTAAGTTGAGATAATTACTCTACTTTTGGAATAACTCGAGATTTTGGATGCTTTCCAACCTGATTTTAAATCCACTTCACTTCTTTAGCTATCTTATACCTGTCACTGATGGGCAAATGTGCACGTGCTTTTATCAGTGTACACATGCTTTATTAATCTGCAGTTCAATAATCAATACTGCACGCACTGTCAGCGACAATTCGGATTAAAATTGCAGAGATGATTACAAGTAAATCAGTTGTATAGGCATGGATTGGTACTCAATAATGTGCACTCTGGGTTATCAATCTCACCTCATTTGACGTCTCTCACACTTATCTTGACACTTCTTTTATTCAACAACACACTTACGAAGGTCTTTTTTTGCTTATCCGATATAAAAAATACTGCGTCTTCTTTCTGCCCTGGGCACGGATACGAAGATTCCAAATAAATTCCAATAGATTCCAACCGTGTTGTTGAGTGATGCAATGCGCTGTTACCTCACTAATATCCGAGCCACTGGACGCATTTGCTCATTTTCGGGTGTGTCTTGTTAATTTCTATCTCCAGACCCAGTGGCACAATGAAATTGTCCAGTGAATACTTGTACCCACCGGTACAATTTGCTGATTAACAATTAATTATGTGATAAGGGCACCTAACAAGCATGCTGTGATTGAGTAAAAAACAGGACAAATCAAATCACTTATCGATTGAAATAACTTATATGAATAATTTGATTGCCACATTTCACTCCAATTTGTCAACATCCAACCTCAGCTTCCTTGCGAAATGTGCAAACCGAAACCTTATCCAATTAAACTACCTGTTGTACTCGATCTGCATGACAGTATGCACACTTGTTTGCACCCTGCCAAAATATTTGACATTCTTCGTAATCTCCACTGAACTCCCAATTCTGGACTGGAGCATTGGTTGGAAACAGAGCGGAACGGCAAGACACTAATTATTTTGAGCAATTAAATTAAACGACGCTTCAGATGAATGAATGAGTTGACATCAAAAATGTACTCCACTGATTTATTAGCCTCAAGTGTATGAAATTGGTGATAATGCAATCAATGCAATGTCAATGGGCTCAAAAAAATTATAAAACGATGGACTTGGACTCGAATAAGACTTTAGCCAGACAATGCCAAGCAAGACACTGATCTCTGTTAAGACATGAAACTGTTTTTTAAACATCTTAACCATCTTTCTCCTCTTTTCTATGCATGCACTCCTTTTAATTAGGAAGTCAAATACATAGAGGTTGCATTCTTCCTTAAATTCTCAAACTGCTTCCTCCTCATTTTTGGAGGATGGCCAAAGGTCGGAATATTGACATTCATGAGCAACCAGCTGAATGCAAGAGTATCCCTAAAATTTATTTTCACCTTGAAAAAACACTTGTATGGAGACCCCCAAGCAGGGGTCTGCAGAAACCAAAGGCGCTTCGCTTTCTCGTAAGAAAGGCCTATGCCTTGTGCAGAAACTGGATAAATCATTCAGAAATAACGAGAAGAAAAGACTTTAAATATATTTTTCTTTATTATTATTATTACTGTAAAAACAACTTGTTTACTTAACATAACCTAACTGAATATATTAATATGAAAACTGTTTGACGTACAAGACTTTACATAAAATATTTAACAATAAAATTAACTAAAGGGGGTTTTTTAACGGGTTGGAGGACACAATTTAATAAAAACTTGACGTTTATTAACAATTAAAAAACAACTATTTTTCCAGTGGCTACAGGAATATAAAAGCTGTCGTAAGGGAAAGTGAACTCCGGCGAAATCGTCATTAGAATAGTATTTATTGTAGGATATTTCTGGGCAAATTTAGCATGGTCATAGCGATGTGCTAGTTAATGGCATGAGTCAGTAGTGCAATGAAACTCTAAATTCGTATAATCCAAATGGCTCCGTGCATTATGTGCTTATCTAATTTACGCTTAACTCTAATTTGTATCAGCTTAACCTTAACCGAACCGGGTAGTAAGTAGATGTGGGTGTGGAGTTCGTTGGGATTTGGGAAGGTGATTATCACAGTAGTTGCGTACTTTATACCACAGTCAGTCCTTGCTTTCTCTTTACACACAGTCATAGGTGAAGCAGTATAATTATTTAAATTAAGCAGTAAATCCAGAAAACTTTATATAACCTTTCTTAGATCGAGGATAAATTATGGGTGGGCAAACATCACCAATTATACCATCACATTCACACTCCACCCTGCACCACATTCAACCTTGATGAGCGTTCACTAAATTAAATTCTGTAACATTATCCTTAAATATAAATAAAATTATACATGATTATACATACATCCCTATCACCAATATTCTCATTAAATCCACAAGAAACTCTGAAGTGTCAAATATAAAAGGGCTTTCTTGTAAACAAAATTTTTGATGAACAAGTGTTAGAAAGGACAAGAAATTGTGGTTCAGCTCATTAATTCCAAAACACGACTTTTCGCAAAACTAAGAAAATCATAAATAAATTATATGAAATCTCTGTAATTTCATCTCTCTCTACATGGGTAGGTTGAGTTGTCCACTATTAAAGTCAAAGTTAAGGAATGCATAAAAATGTTGCGTCATGAGTTGAACCAAGATTCGAAAAATGGTTTGTAATAAAAACTGTACATCACGGATATTCACCGGGCTTGCAAGAAATAAGATGATGTCGAAGAAACAACGTCCTCCTCAATCCTGGCGTTCTTCTCTTGTCGAATTGATCTTCAATCTCAAAAGTATACAAATCTTTTCATTCTTCTAGTCTCACAAAGAAGACTCAACTTGATCAAACGTTTCCTTTTTCTCATCCAACTCCCCACTATTATTGTGAGAAGAGGATTCTGCTGCTTCTGGAATATCCTCCAAATATCCAACTTGGTAAACTGGAGCCTGTAGGATTGTCTTTGGAGGAGCAAACCTCGTAACGAACGGCACCATGAAACTTATCCCAGCAGAGATTATCAAAAATCCTCCAGCCACCCAAAATGGGATTTGATAACTTTGAAAAAAATCGTACAACGCTCCTAAATTCCATAAAAATCATCCGTTATTTCTTAAAAGAATAATAATTTACGTTATTAAACATGAATTATTTCAAAATCCTACCCGCTAGCGGTGCCCCAACGATGGAAGCCGCTCCACGGAAAAGGATAAGAAGTCCGAAAGCGTTCGTGAGATTGTCCAACCCCAACAAATCCACCAGAATGATGGAAGTAAGGGAAACATAGCCACTGACGAAGAGCCCAAAAAAGAGTGCGACTCCCACATAGGAATAGTAATCACTGCAGAAGGGAACACAGGAAATGCAGATCCCGGAGAGGAGGATGCACATGTTATTCATAAAAAGGGAATTTATTTGCGGCAGATCCGATAACATCCCAGTCACCACTCTTCCAATTGTATTGGTTACTCCAATAATAGATAAAAGATAGGCTGCATTGGTTTTGTCAATTCCCTGCATGCATAAAGAAATATATAAATACATACGTCCAATGCGGAAACTAAATTTAAGGATAAAATTCTTACACTGTCAACAGCGGCGTCTGATGAGGAATTTCATTGCATTTGAAAAATGGTAATTTTTATTATTTGTATTATTTATATCCAGCAGACTTGAGACCAAAACATATCAAAATTCATCCTCAAATAAATAACTCACTGAAATATACTTACCCATAATGTAGACGAAGGGGACGTAAAATCCTAGCATACCAAAAATATTGCTAACAGCAATGAAAAGAAAGACGGGATTTTTAAGAAGGGAAAAGTCCATCATTTGAGCCAGAGCTGATTTAAATGCGCCAGGCCCTGGACCAAAACAAGGACACGGAGATGGCTTCTCCTTGGCTGGAGACATTTCCGCATCTAGCGCATCCGCTTGAGTGTCAGTTCTAGGAAGATTAAGAATGCTCTGCCGATAATTCTGAAGGGATCGTTGGCTCTGATACTCGGGTAGATTGACGATTGAGCCAGAATAAAAAATATCCTTTCGGGACATGGGACGAACAATGTGGCGAGGTTCAGCGGATTGAGTTTTGATGGAAGTGCTAAAAATGAGGCCATCCGACAGCTCTTGTTTGCTCCACATGGAGTTGTAATCGTCATCTTGACCCGCTGAAATAGATATAAATAAATGCATTTATTTACCGTTAGAAAACAAGATTATTACTAATTTCCTCACCATTTATCTTAGATTTGGACGCAACAAAAGATAGGACAGAGTTTTTAATAGAACTTCGCCGTCTTTCTTGAAGATTAGGTTTGCTGTTACGATTAGCAGGATTTACGGAGCCCAGTGGCACGGCTTTAAAAGAATGCTTTCGCTGCATTTGGTTAAACATGGGAACGCTTCCATTTTTGGGAATACTTCTTGCATAGTTAAATTGGGGAGCCTTTGGAAAACAATGCAAATGATCATTCCGAGTTTTTTTAAATTCGAAATAGTTTTTATTTTACTAACCGAACCATTTCTTGGCATATTTCCTCCACCTCCTGTAGAAGTAATACTCTTTCTCGCAACTGGAATTGGTTTACTTGGCGTACGATTGGCGAGTGCCTCTCTCTCCTAAAATAGTAAACATACTTTGTCAAAAACTGGAATGATGATAGCAAGGAAATATAAATAATTATCACCTTGAAACTTGAACTAGGAGTTCCCTGATTGGAGGAAGGTGAAGATGAAGACACGACTCCTTCACTATTCCTTCTCGGACCCCGTCTTGGAATGGGGATAGAAGTAGAAATGGGAAGGTCGCCAGCGCTTCCTTTGCCACTCCCTCGACGACTTTCGACCACACTACCAACTTCTCCATCCGGACTTTCACGCTCTTCTGGTGACTCGGGAATGGGTTCTGGAATGGTGGGGAGAGGATTGGTAGCAGAAGGTGGTGAATCTTCAGTAGGGTTATTCTCTTTTTTATCCCCTGTTGAAGAACCCCCACTTTGACTAAAAGATTCAATTGTCTTCGCCTCCGTAATTGTTTGAAGTGTTGGAACAGGGGTGATGGGTGTCCCAGGGACTAACTGATCAAGGTGAAAGCTGGAATGTACTCCAGGATCAACGTTCAAAGGCATTTTTAACCGACGTTCCATAGTCCCATCAGGTAACTGGACCATGAAGTATGCAGAGCCTGGAAGAGAATAGAGAGACCCTTATAAAAATGATATTATGAATGATGCAAACACACGTAAACTAATTGTAAGTTAAAGATATAACAGTACCAGATAGTGAACCTCTATCCAAATAATTTCTTTTGTCTTCAGCCATCCGTAGTAGGAGTGGTTTGGTTTTAGGGATTCGATCGGGATTTTCTACATCTTCATCCTCCTCCTCGTCGTCCATGATTACTTGAACCTCTAGGGGTTTCATTAACAGTCCAAATCCCTGCAGATTAAAATTGAATTAGCTCTATTACGAATAGTTGGTCCCAGCCAAAGTAAATTGCAATAGTCATAACGTAACCTATTAAACTTACTCCACAGAGAAGAATGACTCCTGCAAAGATGAGGTTAGCCTGATCCCAACTCATAACTTCCAGCATACCAGCGGCAATCGGGGCAAAGACAAAAGTACCCACTCCTAAAAATTTCAGTACAAAACAGTTTGTTAATTTAAGAACCCAAATGATTCATTGTGTACTTACCTGAGCCACAAACAGCGATCCCAGTTGCGAATGCACGCTTCGTCTCAAAATAGTATCCGACACAAACAACCGCTGGGAGGTAGATGAGACCAAAACCGATACCTGTAACAAATACAAATGTAACTCGTTAAAAATCGATCCGAATTTTTGAATCCATTATTGTACATCAGACATAAAATTTACATTGATGGCATTATTAAGCTAAATTATATCGGTCTTTTTTTAAGAATGTCATCGGAACGTGGTAAGTAAAAATGTTCCTTGACAGCCTGACTTTTTGGATGGATGGGCCACTCTTGTCTTGCGCAAGTTTGTTTAATGTATGGAATTTTAAGGATTATTGGTGACACGATTTTGTTTTCGTCGTGGATGATGAAAAAGCAAAAATTTGATGGACAGCCAACAACCTTTACCCTCATGTCATCATCCCATCATCAGTAACTCGGCCAGACAAAATTTTTGGCCAATTTAAAATTGCAATTGATTCTCCACATATTCGTACCACATTACTAGTTATATTTTCATACGCTTATTATTGACGGCTGAAATTGTTTACCTCCAATGACGCCATAAGTTATGAGAAGAACTTCCAAGGATGACGAAAGCGCAGAGAGGGCGAAGCCTACAGATGCCACGATGGAGCCTGCGATGCATACCGTTCTACAACCAAATTTGTTCGTCAAGGCGCTCACGATGGGACCTGCAATTGGAAAATATTTAAGTATTAATTAGGCAATTCCTTGGATTAACATTCCTCTAACTTTTTCTCATTATAGTATTAATAGCATCATGACATATCTATCCACACTTATGTTTTGTATGGCGTTGTTAAAAAATACACACCGTAAGACAGTGTACATCGTAGACTAATTGTCTCTCGGTTTGCATGAACGTGTTCAACACCTATTAACCTGTTTGTTCCGTTGTAAAACCGTCAATCTTGATTTGTGACCTGTCCTGCCTTCGGCCCTTAGTTTTTACAATCCAACAAAACGAACCTATCTCAACTGAATAGTTGTTGGTTCAGTCAATAATCATTCTTGGCAATACTCATATCCAAAGAGAAATTTAAATAGTCTTCCTCCGGCAGTTGGCCACTATACATTAAGTGAATGCCGGGTGTGGAAGTTATCCAAGTATTTATTTTCTCATTTCTGTTTTGATTTGAAATTCTAATCATGCACTTCTTATATTCTGCTTTTTGGATAAATGATTAACTTAACAAAATCGCCTCCACTGTATAGGCGACTTTGTGGAGTTATTGGTGGAACGAAGAAAGAATGTTGAATTACGTGTTGGCATCAATAAAATGTGTAACGCTTTAAAATGTTGCTCTTTCTTAATTCACCAGGAATGTAAAACATGATAAATCCAGTTATGCCAATTTAACTGGATAA
This sequence comes from Folsomia manolachei, assembly GCA_036491905.1. Classification (NCBI taxonomy): domain Eukaryota; kingdom Metazoa; phylum Arthropoda; class Collembola; order Entomobryomorpha; family Isotomidae; genus Folsomia; species Folsomia manolachei. Next base: position 12,070 of record JAAXNX010000296.1, read on the forward strand.
GAAGGAATTTGTTTTGTCGACGAATAAAATTTAGTTAGTGAATAACTTTGGACAGCGTCAGTCATAAGATTTATGAAGCGACAGAGCAGAATATAGATAAGACTTGAACGAACTGGAGATAAATGTTTTTTTAAAGAACAGCTTGAAACATCCAAGTACAAAATTACGACGTCACTTTTACTCTCCCAATTCAATCAAAATAAAGACCGACTTCATGTGCGATTTCCTCTTCATTCCTTTCTAAATAAAGATCAGTTAAAAAAGCAACAAAATGGAGAAACATACCCACACAAAGATAGACACCGCATAAGAGAGATCCAGCCCATGCGACGGACCCCTTCCCAGCACCAAAGGCTTCGACATATTTTGGGAGAAACACGCCAAAACAGTTTGCAATTCCATCCACAATTAAGTTACACATGAAGGACGCAAACACGATGACCCAGCCGTATCCTCCATCTGGAACCTGATATTTACAATATTTCAAAAATCTAGTGCAGTCCATATTCTTTGAAATATTGCATAATAGTTGGATAACTTACTGCAGGAACCCCAACCTCTGCCATGTCGTACATCATGAGTCCTCCATCCTCGTCCTCCTCCTCGTCCACAGCCTCGCTCACTGGGGACAAGGGGGCCTTTTCTTCCTTCATGTAAATTCCATCGTCCTCCCATTTTCCAGAGTTCTCGCTCTCAGACTAAAGGAATAAATAAAGAAATTATAAAATTGAGTAATATTCTTCGCACTTCAAAGCCATGTGTCTGTAACTATAATCTCGATCGAGTCGAGATCCAGTTAATAAATTCCAACAAATGTTGCAAACAAACCATAGTTGATTGCATATAAACTGTGCATGATATATATATATATATATGATAATTTTATGAAGTTGCACTGTGAGAAATTCAAAAGGATTGCAAGTCTTCATATTATGTGTGAAAACTTCATAAATACATATTGTCAAATACTTTTCGGTTAAAATATTCAGTCTGCACCTGTGTCTTATAACAAGCTTCAAGTAACTATCACAAGTATTTCTGTCAAGACATTGAGCCATCCCAGGGATGCAAATAATTTTGTTAGAGATGAAGTCAGGAAAATATGAGATGCAAATGGACTTTTTAAAATGTGGGACAGTTTCAGCCAGACAGACAAACTCCCCATTAACGTTTATGAGTATCTGTCGCATATTTAGAAATTTACTTTTACTCAGAATGACCCAGCTAGCTATGCAAAAAATAAAAATCATACCGCACTTTGTCATATGAAATAATGTGCTTTCTCAATCCGACAGTGAATACAGAATGTGGAATTTTGTAAAAGATTCACTTAATTTTCATACATATAAATCCAACACTCTAATTATTCTTGAACACGTTCCCTCCATCCCATATCTGTCGACAGGATCATTATCCATCAACTCAACAGTTCAATATTTGTATGAATCAAGTCTTAGGTCACGGCCAACCAATTTACACCCACGCACTCACCTTTTGAATTGACTCCAAACTACAACAACACGTTCCAACTAGGAACTTGCAACCAATTCCGGAGTTCAGCCTGCCTGCCTGCATTATCTACAGTCAAGGACATTTAATCCATTTAATGCATATGATAACCCCAGTAATTTATCGCGTGAATGGATTCATCGGGTATTTATTGCGTCAACAATTCCGAATGGATAAGCACATGCATATAAGAGGACATTCAGTTCGTTTTGTTGGTAGTCTAATACAACATATACGACTACATTTTTGCTGGCTAAAGAGGTAGATAACTAAAACTTCCAGATGCAACAAGTAAGTACGGGAATACGCCACAATAAGGATACCACGCTTGGACCACGTGCAATAAGATGTTGGGCCACTTTGGAGTGTTTGGAGTGCATGGTTTTTATCCATTTTCATGTCAATATGAATGCTACATGCTACGTAGCCTAAATAGAAGTTTCCGGTTTAGTTATCATTTCCAGTCCCAGTAGGTGGTCTGTACTTGACTTTTATTAATACGAGAACATGCCAATCTCTCGGTAAACAATTTAAGGTTGAATTGAATTAATTAATTCCCTTCTCTGTTTTCTTGTTCGGAGTTATTTCCATTAATCAACCAATAATTATGTGGCTGTAAACAATTACCTTCGGTCCATGTCCATTCCGATTTTTTTGAGATTTATTTGGGCCTGGACTCATCCTTTTTCTAGAGTATCCTCTGCCTGACCTACCAGTCCGCCTTCTATATTTATATTCCTAATTCTTGAGGAATCACAACTTTTTAATCACGTCAATGTCACTTTTTACCTAACAACTACATCAGAGAGGTACAGAATTTCTCAAACTGCCTCAGATTCTATTTTACAAAACTTCCAGAAACCTGTGTTCACACACAAATCTTATTGTTAACAAAACCACAATGGACTGCTCTATTTCTTTAAAAGGACACAGAATTTCACTCTCTCCTTCAGTTCAAGGACGGGCCAAGTCTCCTTCCAGAAGATGAAGTGGTACAAAAAAAAACAGTGAAAAATATTAAAGTTTCAGGAGTAGACACAAACAGCAGTTGTTGTGAAGCAGGGAGAGTGTTGAACTAAACTGAACTTAACAGTAATCCAACCGACTCACTGCAAAAGTTGGCAGCCAATAACCCAGCCTACTACTGAAGATAATATGGATGGACTATGCCTCATTTTAAAGTGGTTCAAAGCGTCCATCATATTAAAATGTTAGGCTTGTTGGCAGTTTAAAAGTAGGAATATTGGCAACCATACTTTTGCAGATCATGTATTACCCGGGTATATTCCACTTTCTGGTTATACATAATATCTGCCATTCCGCTCAGATGTTTCATGACTCATTGGTATTGTCGGTTAGTAGTCGGTTGGTATATTTAGAGTCTGTCTATAAAAACCAACTGAGTTGGTAACCCCAGGGATATGTACTAAAGAAAGTAACCCACACTTTCAATATCCCTTCGTGACTATTATTCGCAATGAAATAATTACATTCGCATATTTAGTATAATTGCATATTACGAAGCTCTCACATTTCGGAAGAACTTTCTGAAATTGTGCCATTTCTTTTTAAAAAGTATATTTCTGGAAACGTTTTTATGCCAAAATTTGTACGAGTCCCAAAATGAATGCAAGCCAAATAATTGTATAATTTGTCATTTTTAATCGTGTGCAACCAACCACACATCTCATTAATTTAATTGTCTCCCATTTTGTACTTGTTTAACGCTGACGCAACTCAATTATTGGAGATATCAAACCGGAAGCATACGGCATACACGCTTTATCACTTGAATGAATGAATTGGACAGTTTCATACTTCAAATTGGAACCCAATGTCTGGAAATGAATCCGATAATGCAATATCGATTTTAATCAGTAGCACATTATAAGTAACATCAACTGATTGCGTATCGCCAAAAATTGCATTTCATCAGCTGATGATAAGTACTGGCTTGCTTTGATAACTCGAATAATGTCAGCATATGCTTGCAAAGCTTTGAAATGCAAATTGTGGTGTTTGTCTTATGAAGTGCGGCGTGGCCACGTTAATTGCCCGTGAATATGGATGTCGATCCTAATTTACCTTGACTGGTGGACTGCAAGCAATTCAACGTGGTAAAAGGATGCTTAGCAATTTTTATGTTAATTGATTCACAAAGTTTTGGCTGATGTGATGTGAATAGAGTGCATGACGTGTTTTACTTTGATAGTCAGAATCTCGAGATGAAAAATAAATTCTGGATCAATCCCGTTTAATTTTATCACGCTTCGAACTAACGGACAACAGGAGAAGGGGGCTTCCCCGTTCAAGATGATCTCATCAATTCGACATCCTGCAAAAAATAAAACTGGTCCGACATTCGCAACATCAAATTCTGACTGACATGTATAAATTTTGACTGACTACTGTGTTTGTATGTAATGCAAAAGAACAGAGTAATGATTATGCCTCTCGGAAAGAAAAGTTGTTAGGCAAAACATGTAATAAAGGACAACCAACTATGACTGAAATAAAAGAACAACAAATTGCATAACCACATCAATAATATTCAGCCGGCATACTTTTCTCCGTCAGAACAAAAGAAAAGAAAAACAGCCCGTCAGACAAAAGTTATGTTAGCAATTTGCAACCGTGTCAAAAAATATCCAAACCGTTCTCACGTTTCTGTTTCTTGGTATTAAAATTCGGTACGCATAATAAATAGTCTGCTTTTTTGTGGAGTTTGCATCTTGGAAAAGTATTAAACCAAGCGAGAATTTAACTTTATTGCTTGTGTTCTAAAACATGGCAAGGGCGGAGAATCAAAGTGGGATAATATCTAAAAGGAACTTTGNAAATTCGGTACGCATAATAAATAGTCTGCTTTTTTGTGGAGTTTGCATCTTGGAAAAGTATTAAACCAAGCGAGAATTTAACTTTATTGCTTGTGTTCTAAAACATGGCAAGGGCGGAGAATCAAAGTGGGATAATATCTAAAAGGAACTTTGCAAAAAGAAATTTGTTTGCTAATTGTTATAAAGTTTGAAGAAGGGAAGGGATCCTCCTCTCCCGTGTTTTTTAATGATCCCATTAGATTTAATAACGGGAGCAAATTTAACGCAGGTTTTTGCTCTTTAAACTTGATATTTGATAGGTACTCCCCAGCCATATTGTTTGGCACCTCAAATTCACAATCTCAAATCCAATTTTCATTGAAATGACATCATCAACCTGGATTATATTGAAGACGACCAGACTGCAAGACGACTTTAAAAATATTATTCAGTGAAACAAATTGTAATCCCTGTAACAATTCAGCAGGTGTATTGCTTTAGGCCCAAATAACCCAATAATTGCCTCTTGTACTCCTTATTATAAAATTATCGATCATCCCGTACGATCTAACCCCTGGGGACAAAGTTACTTTACAACAAAGACGAGACGAGTTGCCAAAAAGTATCCAGCCCAAGCCAAGCCAGACTCTTACAAATCATCAGCCAGGCATTTTATCTCTCCAGTTTGACTGTTTATCCATTGTGGAAAGTTTTCTCAATAGCTCTTCATTAGAATGGTATGCCTTTGAAACTGTCCCAATGAGTGGACCAGCAAAAAAAGGTATTGTGCTTAAAAGCAATTACAGGAAAGCAAAGAGAAAAATAGGATTCCTCCACTCAAATCGATCGTCAAGACAAGATCCTCTAACATAAGAACACTCGCTGGACGAGTGAAATTTGTGTATGCCTGTCAACATCCAAGAAGTAAATCCAATCACGAATAACCAAATCGAATCACCATTGCTAATCCAACTCTACTGGTTTTTTTTATCCGACCACAAACCTGCCGACACTTTCATTATGCTTCAATATGTAGGTATGCCACTATTGTAATCCTCGGCTTATATTTAGTGTTCAACACTTTCGTTTTTTTGTTTAACTTTAGGTTAAACAAGTACAAATACGATCATCAACCCGCTGAGTTAATTGGATTCTACTTGAATTAAAAAAACTTAGCCATCTTTAAGATATTGTTGAAGTGGCGTGTTTCTGACAAAAACAAAATCTAGTAATTAGTCTGGATGTACCTAGTAGCTAACTAATAATAAGTATTTAGGGCGGTGTATTTGTGGGAAGGGTTCTATGAACTGGGTCAAGGGGTATGTAACAACCTCACTGGAAAGTTCCCAAAGGTTTCCACTCCTTTCATTTATTTATAACTTGTAAGTACCTCTACTCCCATTTCTTGGAAATGGTGGTCAACAATGGGGCAATCATTTTATTGTTGAGTCTAACATAATGAGCATGCAACCACAGGCCTTCGATCTCCCACTGACCTGAGACTATCAGTAAATAGTAATTAAATCAATTATAATAAAATCGTTCGATTGCCAAGAAAATGATCAAAGTCATCCTTAATTTTTATGCTGTGATGAGCACGCACAATCAATCTAGAGTGTTCAGCAATGGAAATTAAGCGTCTTAAACTTTTAGATGACACCCTGAATTGTACTTCGTGTCGCAATTAGTAATGATATCAAATCAGAAATATCCAATTCGGTTGGACACCCTGGACAAAAACTTTTTCAAATTAAAAAATATTTATTTTGTGTTTATCCGTAAACACATAATTTTTCAGTGATCAGAGTCCAACATCATTTTGATATTCTGAACTGGACATGATATAACTAAAAAAATTGCCACTTGAATTTAATTATCTTCAACACTAATTGTCGGCATGTCAAAGGAAATTATGAAATCTCGATATGACACTCGGTAAGCTGAAGCTTCAGAAATACTTAAATGGACAACAACACTCGTTGGATTGAGTCGCTCGTTACCGAGTAATTCTCAAACAATCACATGTACATATTCAAATTTACTTTACGGGTGACCTCACCACGGTTGTTTTACACGAATGTCATTACCCAAGTAGAGATTTGATACCCTACCGGAAAACTAATCAATAAACACCCAACCAATAATGTTTGTTTTTTATTTCATTCTTGATTGATCGATTAGATTCAATGCAGTGTTCTTCTGGTAATATATACTTTTACCCGTTTTGAGTCATGCCAATTATCTGCGACCCCTCTTTAGTGACATGCACAATGCGACAAAATACGAGGACTCTTTAATACTATCAAATAATAAACAACTTACAATGCAGTCATCCTCCGCAGTAATAAAGATGTGTCCAGGATAGGATGAGTGGGTGTGGTGGGAAAATGACATTTTGCCAATGTCCAGGCCACCCCCACTTGGCCAAATGAGCAAACTTACATGTGCAACTCACACCAGGGCACCCGTCCTCTGGGCCCCTTCGTCCCGCGGCTTTAACCCCCCATCCCACTAAATTATCTTGTCTTTTTTAATCAGTAAACAAATATTGTCTCCAGGAAGTTTGCCACAATTAACTGTCCAAAAATAGACTACGGCAAATGATGTTAAGCACTGAAATATTTAGGATTGTTAAATTTTGCTGTGGAACTATTTTGACTAGATTCGCTGGTGACCAGTGTGTCTCCACTCCTGACTGAGTAGCGAATGGAGAAAGTGAGCGAGTGGGTCGAGAAAGTTGGTCGCACCGGCGTTTGGCGAACTAGGAAAATCGATCGTTCCGATTTTTGCTGGCGTTCTTTCTTTCCACTTTGTTTGAACAGACTCCCATCTGAACAAAGAGGAGCATATGCTCAGTTCATTGGCAAAAATGGTAGAAAACAATGTGCGAATTTTGTCTCTGATTTTGTTGCTCATTTGAATGGGTAAAAATTCTTGATATGCATGCGTAAGAAAATGAAATATCCATTGGTAAGTTTACCTGTCTTCTATTTATTAAATGGACACTCTAAAATGCTGTAAACCTCGGCAAATTACGTATTTACATGGTTTTAATACTGGATTACAAATAATCGTTCCTAGTTTAGTTTAGGCTGTTGGATCATTTTCGTGGTAATAAATTTGTTTGATATCTTTGGATCATATTACCGTCCAATTGTTGTTTGAAGTTGGATGTTGTGGTATTAAGAGACGGCGTGTTCTTGATGAAATATTTATCTTGTAGGCAGGCAGGTAAACAGAGGCGCAGCAAGTAATATTCTTAATTATTAATCTAAATCCTTAAGTATACTATAAATTTTATATTCCAAAATATTTAACTACGTTACAAAATATATAATAGCAGCCTCTATTTACGGACCCTCATTGACACTGCAATGAAACGAACCAGTTAATATAATAGTGACATCCCTTCATGGCATTCATATCCGCGAAAAAAAGATGGCTAGATTTAACAAAGTTTTATAGATGTTTGCAATATGATAGGGAAGGAATTATTACACGGCAAATTTTAAAGCATATTGCAGCACACCAAACACAAATATACAGGTAACACTACATAGTAGAGTAGTGGAAGATGTATGTAATTATCCTAAGACCAACTAGTTGGGGTTGGTGAAAGTAAAGAAGCAAAATTAAAGTCATAAATCTAATACAAAAGTACTGGTGGGTGGTATTTATCGATACATTAAGGACACTATGAAAGAGGACCAACTTACTTAATTATTACTTTAGGATAAAAATTAAATCTACATTAACATTAACAAACACATCTTCATTCAATATGAACAGTTTAGAGTGAAATTTTGAAACCACGAGTTTCTGTCATTAATACTCCCGACATTAGATAAATGATTGTGAAGTGAAGGATGATGCTGCTGTAGAGTTGTGGGGACGGAAGCTCTTTGGCCTAATCATCATTGTTGCCTGAAATTTGATACATTTTTTATTTTAATTAAGTTTAATTTAATTCAACTTTTGAAAAAAAAATGAAATGCAATTTTTTGAGTTTTGAGGTTTTACTCCGTCGGAGTCAATTTCCCCAAACCAGGTGGCGTATGCATTGACTTATTTTATATTTCTCATAAAATAATGTCTCATCATGTCATATTGCAAAAACAACGCAGGCAACCAACAAACGCCAGTGAGTATAAAAATAGCACTTAGCAGACTGCCAAAATTAACGAGCAATCCTTTTAGTATTTTACTGTAAAGATAACAATTATTTCGTCACGAGATAAGTAAAGGGTCACTGAGCAGGATGGCTCCCAGGTAAGATAAATCTTTATAATTATTACGTTCCATTAATTAGTCAGAACATGGTCTCCAGAACCACATTCTACACGCATAAGAACAGGTTGGACACTGGTCGACCGTGTATTGGCACCGCCCCTTACCAATACGGAGTCGAAACTCCCGGGAAAAAATACGACTGTTCTGTTTGCAATAAACTATTTAGTGACAATAGAAATCGATGGGACCACGAGAAGACTCATAAGGAAGGGTCAAACTACGGGTGAGTTAATTTATATTTTTGAATCAGTCTGATTATAAATTGTTCAAAAACAGATTCAAACGTCATTTTTTGTTTAGCGTTGCCGACTTCCACTGCCTAAAATGGGATAAGCATTACGACCGCCTCGCCAACAAACACAACCTTATGTTCCACGCTGAGCATTTACGAAATGTAATAATTTCACAACATTCAACAACTTATTTTTTGTATAAAACATTATCATAACTAGTCTGGTATTTTTTTACGACGCCGTATCAGATGGAAATAGTCAACCCTTTTAAGAACAACAAAGCCGTTTCTGTTCGAGGGGAAGACCCTGTCAGATTGACAAATGTGGCTTTGGATAACTTGGTTGCTGCCTACTTGAAGTGGATGAAGAAGTACAATCATCATCAAGAATTTAGGAACCCCCACCCCATTCATGTTTATGTTGGTGCTAGGTTGGGACCAAATTTCCAAGGTGGAACCAAAGAAGAAATAGTGGCTTTTATCAAAGCCAGACTGGCGGAAATTATGTGGTACGTCGGCATTAATTCCGCGATGGGAAACACAGGCGACAACATCCACAACCACCATGTTGATTTTCCTGACTTATCTCCACTTGGACGAGCAGGTTTGGAGGGCGAAATCGCGCCCACACATGGACGATCGGGAGCTCCAAGGACCTTCGAGAATCCATCCAACTCGAAGGAAGAGGATTTGAAGCAGAATTAATTGTAAATATTTATTGTCCAAAAATATGTTGCCGAATCAGACTGATATTTGTTCATTTAATATTCCATTTATTTGAAATTTTATAGAATTATTTGAAAACCTTGACTTCTTACACGGCACCCGGGGACCAACCCATCAATTTACTAAATGAGCGAGATGAATGTCGAGCGTTCTGCCGTCTACAGCCAAACGATCAGGAGAAGTTTATCGCCGACGGCGTTACTGGAAGGACTTTCATTTATATCGAAGACATTTGTGACGGCAATTGTGGAGCAGTCTTCCACCTCGACCCTGCTAAGATCAAGATCGCCAAAATTGAGCCAAAGAAGAGGCAAACAATCCCGGGACTGAGTGTATCCGGCGGATCGACTCGCCCGACGGGCTCTTCCATCAAATTCCCGACGAACCCAAGACCACGACCATCAGAACCAGAAGAAATCCAATTCGAAGTGGATAAAATACTTCTTGACTTCAACACAAGAGGGGAGGTAATGATGGATGGATGACAAATCTGCATACGTATACACCGTCATTCTTCCTTCGAGACTGGAGTTTCCGGACACAATTTCAGCAAAGACAGTCGTGAAAAGGATTGCAAGAGGACAGTCCGACGGACCTACTCCGTACTATATTGGAGAAGGACGAAACGGTGGTATGGATTACAGATATCATCATCAAATTGGCATCACTAGTGTCGTCGCCAAAACTGCCCATTTGGAGAATCGACGGGTGAATCTAATAAGAACATTTGCCTGTGGCAGTCTGAAGCTAGGCAACTGTATAATCCACATATTTTTTAACGAATTCATCTAGTTCACAAGTATGGTTCTTTAATTAAATTTCAGGTCCACGCTTTCCTACAAGTCCGGAAGAATTTTGACTCCCACCACTTCAACCCGTTGAACAAGAACTTCCTGGACTTGGTTAGAATATTTAAATGACGATGAAATCAAAGAAGCTATCGAATTGGGCATCAAAGGGATACCACTTTTTATCCAGTCTGGAAACGAAATCAGGATGAAGGATGTTCAATTTCCCATCTTTATTGTTGAAGCTCTACGGGCAGGATCGGTGAAAGAAATTTTTACATTTGAAAATGAGGAAGAAAGGAACGATGAAGACTGTGGCAGCGATGACGAGTTGGAGAGTGAGGTAGAAGATGAAGAGGAGCAATTTTAATTTTTAATTATAACCAACAATTTGGAAAGATTAATTTTATGTTTTTTATCAGTCTGATTAAGTGGTAAATCATTGAATTATTTTTATATTATTGCCGACGGCTTTAATTTTACAGCTTTACTTTTTGTTTTGTGATCCATTTATGGTTTGAAATAAATTTCTGTAATTTTTGTACGAGGGCGAACTAAGCCATCAGATCTCCATTCCGTAAAGTTAGACGACACTGCACGGAATGCACATCAACATCAATAACAGCACATAAAATATGGAACTTGCCTTTTTTAATGTGTAATCCCATCCCTGTTAAAATGAATCAACACAATTTAAATTTATGTTCTTCGCCAGCGATAGTGGCGTTGGAAAGGTTATCAAATGATTTGCATACCTTCCACCTAAACCAAACAATACCCTGGCGAGCGAGGGCGGAATCTGGTTGCTGGGTGTCGAAATAGAGTCCGTTAAGGCCTCTGCCGCAGGATTTCCACCACCAACCTCCCTTCAACATGGAGGCACAATTCAACGACGATCGGTCGTTGTCTCGGTCATGAGTGGAAAAAGCTGAGCCATGTGCGCCATACCTAATAGGAAAAAGGTGGTCAAAATTAAACAATTTGCAGCTAAGTATATTGTCAAGTTTCCGCAATGTTTCCGGTATCCAATCAAATGTCATAAATCCGTACCATGGATCACTCAAGGCGTCACCGGCATCTCCACTGTAACCTCCAACTTCTAATCGGAATCCGTCCGTCTCGGATGCCACCTAAATACATAATTTGATTGAATAGAGCAACGAATTTTGAATGACAAGTCATATTATAATGTTAATAACACAATACTTACTCTGAAAGTATTATATTCCGCGTATCTCTTCTCGCCATCAAAATCTTCTAGCTCAATCCGTAGTACTTGATCTTCAGATGATGTCAAAAGGTGAAGATTGAGATTTCCCATCCACAATTCTCGCATCGGGTCACCAAATCCACTCCGGTACTCGACCCAGTTGCGGTGAAAGCTTTCTCTGGGTTCACTATAGTCTGCTCGACGTTGAATTACCTGTAAAAACACATAATTGTTTGAGAAATATAGATGCATGACAATGCAGTCCTCCGTATGAATGAAAAACATTTTTTGTTGTTGCACTCTGCAAATTTCCATTTATTCGCTGAATTAACCTTCCAGATTCGCTAACTACTTCATTCAATATTATTATATCTATTATATGTGCCGACAAGTTCATGTCCGCCATTAAATCTGCCTCACCTCTAAATTTACATACTATGCAAATTAGTACCAATTAAAAACAAAATAATGTTTACTGGCCATTTCTAAGATTGTAGTAAAATTACCTTTGTAACTTTTCTGACGCAAAAAATGGTTTTTAAATTGAAATGGAAAACAAATTCTGACCATGACACTGACATTAAACTCTGAAAATTTGGCTTGAGCGACATGCATGCAGTTTCTATTGGCACAAGTTTAACTTTTAGCTTTAGGTGATCTCGTTAATGTCACGATTTATGCTCATCCTTCACGAAATAGCCATAAACGGCAGGAGTTGGTGGCACAGGTCAACTGAATATGCTACCCCTAAATCTGTACGCGATTACATGCAGAATTAAAGTTATAAAAAGGTAGATAATAAACATGGTTCTGTACTCTAGTAAATCTCAAATTCAAAGATCACTTCATGTAAATAAATTGAAAATTTTACCATCCATCCACCACCAGAAACATCCTGCTCACAGTATACGAGAAGTTGCCAAAATGAAGAACGGGTTCCTGGAAGCTTAATATGATACAGGCCTGAACGACGTGCTCCTTGCGACATCAGCTCCGCACATGATCCCTTCGCTTGTCCAGACTAAATCACAAGTATTTAAACAAATTGTTTCATTTTATGCAATAAATAATTTTGTACAATTTAAAACCCAAAAACAATACATAGGACAAGAAATTAGTGAATGCTATGTGTCTTACCCCAGTAAGCAAGGCATCAGCCCCATCCAGGGCTCCAGCTTCTCCACTAGGCTTATTTTTAACGGAAGGAAAAACCACGCCTGGAACACTGCTTGATGAGGGTACCCTTAAACTGGAATTTCCTGGAACAGAAAATCTGTCGTCAAAAGTAACATCATTAGTGGTTTGAATATCAGTGTCCAGTTGGTCCGGTTGGTCAATTCCATTTGGAGGTCCTTTCTTTTGCTGTAAAACGTCCAATTGCTGTTCCACCGTTCCCAGTTCTGACATAATTTGTTGTGTCTATAAACACGAGAAACAATTAAAAAGATTCGATTAGCAACCTTTGTGCATGTTATTCCTTACCCTGACATTGAGATCGCTTCTAATGGCTGTGATGCCTCCAATCACAGCCCTTTCCTGTCTTCTAGATTCCGAGAGAAGGGCATCTCCTAAGAACTGAGAGGGTGGGAGGGAGCTCGCTCCCTGTTTCACATTCACATTAAAAGAGTTGACGCCGTTGACAGGGGGTGAAAATCCGGATACGACGGACCACAAACCCTCCACTGAAATAAAATTTGTCATCAAAATCTGTCTTCACAAGTAACATCATTAGAGTGGGTCGATTTTTACCTCGTGACACCAGTGGGGTCAGTGTTCTCAGGACGCGATCAACTCGTCTTCCACATTGGGGAACATCATCCATTTGCTGTGACAGAAAACAATTAAAAAGATTCGATTAGCAACCTATGTGCATGTTATTCCTTACCCTGACATTGAGATCGCTTCTAATGGCTGTGATGCCTCCAATCACAGCCCTTTCCTGTCTTCTAGATTCCGAGAGAAGGGCATCTCCCAAGAACTGAGAGGGTGGGAGGGAGCTGGCTCCCTGTTTCACATTCACATTAAAAGAGTTGACGCCATTGACAGGGGGTGAAAATCCGGATACGACGGACCACAACCCCTCCACTGAAATAAAATTTGTCATTAAAATTTGTCTTCACAAGTAACATCATTAAAGACTGGGTCGATTTTTACCTCGTGACACCAGTGGGGTCAGTGTTCTCAGGACGCGATCAACTCGTCTTCCACATTGGGGAACATCATCCATTTGCTGTGACAGGGTGAAGCGAGTTTCCAAATTGTCGAATGATTTCTGGATTTGAGACTGAACTTGATTCAATTGGTCGATTTTTGTTACTAGTGTCTCCAGTTTGTTCACTAAGGATGTGAGGAGTGGTCTGCAAATTAAAGAAAAGTCGGTTGTTAAATCACTGGCATTGTGATAGACGCTGCAAAACCGGAAATTCTGAACAAGAGAAATTATTCAACCCCTTGCAACATATTGAAATCGAAACCCTTTGTTACTCCGAGTTTTGACATCATGACGAGACGATGATATTAAGAGGAAAGTAAGTAGTTAAAATCGTGACAAGATTTAAATTGAGTTTCGTCATGCCATGAGGTGAATATTGTAATGCATGCCTCCATGAAAGCAGGTGTTGTGTCGCTGGTGAGTTGACGTATGACATTTTTATCGCCAAATAAAAGCTGACAACTAATTAAATTTATTTTTATTGCCTATTTGTCAATCCACACTTTCTGCAAGTTTGTAATAACTATTATAACCTTTGAGAAAAAGTTGATTACTCATTGACTGACACAAGAATGTGCAGAATATCTTACTTAATCGTAGTAAAAGCCATTCACAACTACCAGCCAATATCATTCATCAATTCATTCATTCAATATTCTTTCAACTGCTCAAATTAAAATTTACCACAATGATCTGGACGATTGAAAAGTTATCCATTATCAATAAAGGAATAATGCACATGGCTGACAAGACCCTTGACTTGATATCCCTGTGATGAGAGTGATGAGATGACTGACTAAGGGTATTGGTTTGGCTATCCTATTGTGAAATGCCTTCGGTCATAAGGAAGACATAAAATCAATCCTTGTTATTATGTTATCATCCGATGGGCTTGTCAACCTACGGATTCATTTAGCAACATTTCAACTTAACGTTTAATAAAATAATCATTTTAAAAACCAATATTGGAATTCATTAGGATATGAAAAAAGCCAAAAAAATAAAGTAATTATGATTGCGATATTAGCATTATTATTTTTATGCGTGTACATTAACAAGCACTATACCGGATTATGATTGGAGTACTTAAGGATCGAGTTACATGATTTTATTTCAATTTTATCCTTGTAATTTGAATTACACAATAACCCCCACTCCCTCGCTTTGTGGACACCCTTTGTCGTTTCTTTTCTCTAACAGAACACGTATTCAAACAAAACAAGCCCCAAAAATTTACATGAGGAAGGGTCCGACAGACAGAGAGAAACAAGTCAGAAATCAATTATGTAATTTAGCACAAATTTACATCAATTCCTGTCTCTCTATGGGAAAATTGATAATTAAAATGTGCATATTAGTAATTTCTTGAAAAGCAATTACGGATGACCAACCTCATGCCACACACGTAGCATTAGGTAAATGAGAAATAATTGAAAATGCCTGCATGGCACAATTTTCAGCATTCATCACAAGATACTTGAAATAGGACTTGTGATTTTATGTGGGTGTAATATCTATTATTACTAATTTGAATATCTCAAGACTTAATTTTATGCTATCTCATCTAAAATTGAGTGACCAGTTGGAGACAAAGTTTTAATACTTTTTAACCTTATATCAGTAGCTTGCCCAGTTGCGGTTACCTTGTCAGTCTTAAGTTAAATTAAATAAACAAATAGTATCCGAATATCAATCTACGATTAAAATCTATCCGCCCTGATCACCTTAGCCAGTGTCATCTAAGTCAATTCAACAATCCATCCTTGCAAGAAATGTTTGATTTGAAACAATTGTCAGACAAAATGAGGGTTAGCTATTTGTAATCAAGAATCATACAAATTTCACAGAACAAGAGCAATGATATCCCTGAATACGTAACACACTATGCATTCTGCATATGACATTTTGTTCTTCTTATCAGTGATATGTAGATATGAAACAGTGACCACACCAGATTCCAACCCAATGCACAAGTAATTATTCTGCCCTTACTCACATATGTACATCTCACAAGTAAAAGTTAAAGAAATGGTACATTCATGAATGAGCAAAAAATATCTGTGAATCAATTATTTAGTTGGGTGACATTGTCCAATGCTGTTGGACCCATTTCAATTTCCCAAAGTTGACCATGCACTTTTCTACATCTCCAACCTGTTGGCCTTATCCCAATCAATCGATTTTGATTAATGTTATTGCTGGCCGCTATTCCGGCTTGTAAATGAGTATTTACCATTTTGTATCCGTTTAAACTTGAGGTATTGGCATTCAGGACTTGAAATCATAATTCCTACATTTGAATTCTTTTCACTTTATATAATTACCATTTCAACCTATGGATGCAGAAATTCGCCGGCGTTTGGCTGAAGCTTATTTAAAAGTGGAAAGTGCAATAAAGAAATCGAGGTGGCCAAAGAACTTAATGTATAATAAAAGTAAAAAAGTGAATCAGCATTATTACATCTAAAAAGCATTGTATTGCTATTACTTGATCAACTAGTTTATCTAGCGTGGGCTTCATCAGTCAGGGGCAGTTAATTGCCCAGCCCAATTAAACAATACAGAGCACGCAAGGTAACAAGCAACGATTGATACCTGATAAAGGTTATAAGATAATATTAGACTATGGCGATTTTTCTGGAATAGAGACACATGACCTTACTCTAATAGAAGAGGTGTAGCTGTGCGAGTGAGTGACCTAGCACACCTTCGCAATGCAGAGCTATAAATATAACAAAGATCATATGAATGGGGTGACCAATATAACTTGGTTTTTTCTACACTGTGGAAGGTTGAATGTAAAAATGAATGATTCATTGCAAATGAAGGTAATGCACTGGAATTTGCAATAACCCTGCTATAAACTGATTCTGTCAATAAATTACGTCAAAGGCAATCGCCGTCAAAGTGTAAGAAAGAAATTAATTGGAGTAAATTTCAGACAGACGCAGTAATTGCTCACTATGTTAAAAAAAGTATTGGAACACAATACAGAATAAATGACCAATTATACAAAACTTAATGAGGAATTGTTTATTCGGATAGAAAGATTGTGAGGATATGAGCAAATTGATTTAAATATTTAGTAACATTACTGGTTGAGTTGACAATAATTAAAATTTAATTGTTTAACCAAACATATTCTCATGTTTGGCATGAATATTTAACGTTAATTCAATTTAATAAGTGCGTAACAACGATTAAAGCCATCGTTGGACATATAGTCACAAAGTTTTACTAATCAGGAATGTGTTTAAGCAATTCTAAGCTAATTAACCATGCAAAACGAACAGTCACATTTTAATTACAAGCCAAACAAAATTAACTGTTTTTTTGCAGAGATTTTCTTGTAGTTTATGAATTATATTATTAAAGTTGTGTCAAATTTACTTATTTCTTCATTTGTCAGTGTCAATATTTTCTATTCGCATGGATGACCGTCACAGTTGACTGTGAACTCTAGCTGAATTATTGCAACTTTGGCACATCTTCAGTTTCTTCCTAAAGAGTTTGCAGTTGTAATTGCCAAAAGTCGAGTAATTTGGTCATAAAATGTGCTCGCGAGCGTTTGCCATATTGTTGAAGACTCATTCATAAAATATACGAGATTTTAGAAGCAGATACACTTGACATTTAGTTTGTAGCTTGTGTATAAATGATACAATCAAAATATTTTTCATCTTATAGTGTTAACTTCAATGCATTCTTTTTCATCAAAAAGTATATAGGACCAATTCCTAATTAATTAAAGTAGGGTTGCACACAAATTAATTTATTAATTGGACCCAAATCTGTGAACTTATCTTATTACTGGATTTTCAACCAGGATGTAATTCGATTCTTCATGTAACCTGCACTTTTGTCAAATAATGACATTTTTTAACCGGAATTGGCACAAACCACGTATTTAAAACCAACATCAGCAAATCTATCCAAAGCATGCAAACTTCATCTCGTTGTCCTCTACAAAACTAGTCCAGTTCAGTAGCAATTGGTTCACAGAAGAGGTTCACTAATTTGCATTTTAATTAGATAAAGAATGATTTATTAAGGCTATTTTTCTTGTGAGTGACGCCGTAAAGGCCGAAACATGGTACATTTGTCTTGGTCCTAAATCATTTCAACAAACCAAAATTCTTTTTCATGTAAAACAGCCGACGTCGACATGAGCTGAACTAAAATCATTTAACTTTTGTTTCATGTTCCATGAGTAAACAGCAAATTGCAGTAATTGTAAAATAAAAAATACCAACAATGACCAAGAGCAGTTGTTGGCATTTCAAGGAGACATGGACTCATAATTGCTGAACTTTCAATAAGTTGTAAAACAGTGCAGACAGTGCCGTCACCACAGCCGGCACTTAATAATATGTATGTGAACCTGTATATTTGACAGTCAAACACGGTAATTTAGTAAGTTAGGGAAATAAAAAAATGTTCTTATAGAATTGCTAATCGATTAATTACAAGAATTTCAAGAAAACTAACCAGTCCTTGCACTTGTTCAATTCCATTCAACTGCACATATATGTAACAGGGCGTGGTCATTCCTCAATTTGGTGTGCTAATGTTGCACTAACCACTTTACAATTCTATTGCACCCTATACCGCAGAGCCTCAAATGAAAATAATTTCTCTCAAATATCTTATTGCAGGCAACAGCTACAATGCAGTAGGGACGACATCCAAATATTTTAAGGATTATTAGACAAATAGGGTGTACATGCTATTCCTGCCGTTTTTTCATTACATTCACGAAATTGGAGAAATTCAGAAGTTGGTCTGAGAACAAAATGCTCCTGCATCTAAATTTTATTGTAAGCTATTATCGAGAGATTAATAAATTGTGAAAATGCCCTGTACCAATGCACTCAATTAGATGGATATTCTCATGATGCGATTGATGTGCAGCCAATAAATGAACGGCAAGGGCAAATTGTTCTTTCGTCAATGAATGTGAGAGTTCTGCATAAATGAATTATGACATGTGAATTAAATTCTAGCTAATTAATTAACAATTAGAAAATGATATTTTGAACTTTGACTCCGAGAGTATTATTATGCTGTCCATTCTTCCCGACTCATTAGTAATCTTTCGACGAGACAATAGAAAGCCTTACCGGGATTGGTGATTAATTAAATTAATAAGAAGAAGGTTGCCGATTTTCAAACAGTAATCAATGTAAGATTACAAAGGTGCATGCGAAAGCGACTAACGACACTACATATAATGACTCGAAACCTATTCTCAGACAAATTGCTTGAAGAAATATATATCAAAGAAAGAAAATTACTTATGAAGAGCCTCATTCTACACCCAACCCCCCATTAACTTGTAATAAGAACTTTTTAAATAAATCGGTTCACGACTACCTGCAATTCCACTAATTCGACAAGGATCATTCACTTGCAACAAGAATAAAGTTGTCCCTCTTTAAATCATCGGATTAACAATGAACTCTATATTTTTCCCTTATTACGAGTGCACCATGGGGCGGAATTGTAAATAAAAATAAGATCAACTGGGTATTGTTGTGCTCCTACATTTTCAACTAATTCCCACATTGACCACATTTTCATTTGCAACACAACGACTGTGAAACAAATTTGTCATTCAAGTTTAATAAAGCAATAATATGCCCACAATAAAAAGGAAAACCTCAATAATTACTTGATAGATCTGTGTTAGCTACATTTTAAAACCTGTCCTGCAGTTGCATACTCCTACAATATGAGATGTAATAAAAGTGCAATGAGTTTATTTCTCTCAAATCACTGCAACTCAATGCAGTGATAATGTAATATAATGTAATGAGTGACACAATCATGGGACAATCGGCCTCCTGAGATTTGCCTTTTCTTGAACCCGTCCCCTGCATTGAATGGTTTGATGGGGATGGGGTGCCCCATGGCGTGGTGTTACGCATGAATGGTTTCGCAAATCAATAAAAACTGGAGGGACGAATAAATGTGGCAAGTTGCAGCCATGTTTTATTGGATCCCATAATTACCCACTGCCCATTAATGTATATTACATCTGCAAAAGGAACAAGTTTAATGAGTTCTCTGCCCTTTTACAAGGGAGAGTGAGAGACCTTAGAAGACAGAGCCACTGTCCATCCCAAGGTCCTCTCATAATATGATGCCATGTCTGTCTTTGCAGTCCAGATCGTATCGAGTCATAATTACAATGAGCTTTTAGCTATTTTACAGTTGGTTGAGGGATTAATCATAATCTGATCAATTTTTGACTTTGACAACTTGGGTTGGATATGTTTTACCTTAATTCTGATTTAAATCACTCTCAGCGGTGGTGTCAGTGGCATTATACGAGGTAATCTTATGTATTTATTTCATTACACATGAAGCTGGTGTATCTGTATCTCTTTGAGAAAATCCACGGTTCACTGGTTTAATCAAGGCAATGAATGAGTTGATGCAGTTTTTTTCAGTCCATGTAATCATATTTTTGGAGAGAAAAAAACTTTTTCATGAACTTATCTTAACAAATCATTTGACCTTCGTCATGATTTTTGCGTATGGAAGCTCAGAAATTATTATATTTGACCTAAATATGGCGTATAATTTTCTTTCCTGCCTGGCAGGTTAACAAAGGTTTTCCCTCGTTCCTAATTGTCAGGATAAGCAAGGCGACAGATTTTAATTTGAAATATGCATGACGCAAAAATTCTGCGAAAATCTTATAGAACCTGATTGATTATCAATTATTTTATCAATGCAATTGGCCACAATTTCTTGCATCACTTGTCATCTCATGTAGTATTATATTCAAAATTTACATTTTATATTAATCTGATAATGACAAGATCTAATCACAATAGAAATCAGAATTGATTTTGTGTGATATACTCAGCTACAACTGTATCTAGACTTAAAAAAAATTACGCACCTGGGTACCTCTTTAAGCAATAAAATTATTATTTATCACTTTGTCAAAGGTTATTGAATGCTCATCTTAAAATTACGATGAGTTACGAGCTGTATAAAGTTAACATCATTTGCAATGAAAGTCTTTCAGACATTTGTTTCTGGCTCGCAAGAACATCTTTGACCGAAATGACATCGACCTTCAAAATACTTCATTTAAAAATGTTGTATAGAAAGTGTAGCAAAAAAAATCAATTTCTATTGTTATATGTATTTCGTTTAAATATTGGACCTGTAGCCGGCTGAGCCATACATATCAATCAATGGTTAATTAGGGCTGAGCAAGCTCATAAAACAAAACTTACAAGTTTTCTATTTTGTTGCATAAACTTGTCATTCTCACTTGTGGTAAATAGATTAAGCTAAATATTACAATTTGTAATAGTTCTAATACTACTATCTATAACGGCTTTTTACGACAAATAACTTGCTATATTATGCGCTCTTATTTGATAAGGATAATGGTCGAAGGTAGTTAATGATTAATTAAGTACAGGAGCTACATAGTGCCTAATCAAGATCATAAATTGGTTGAAGTAGTAAATTGGAGTAAAATTAAATTTTATTTGATCAACAAGGTTTCTTCAACTCCAGCCTATTATAGCTTTAGGAACTTGTAAATACATTTAACGCAACATAGTATGGCATATTAATTAGTGCACAAGATTTCTTCTGCTTTGTATCCACTGACTGAATTCCGATTCAGAAGGACAAAAAGAAATGCATGCATGCAACGCAACCTCGATCTACCAACAAATTATTCGATTGATTTAAATGGAAAGTGAAGATAAATTTATTTCCTGTACTGATTGATTCCAAAGGTTTGATTTAAGATCCGTGGCTGATAAAATAAACAACAACCCTCTTCAGAGGTAGACTTATGTCCGTTCCGTTTAATTATAAATAAAATAAAACATTGAATGATTACTTTAAGAAAATTAGAAAAAGGTTCCATTATTATGCCTATACTAGTTATACAAAGTCACTCTCTTCTCATTTGAGCCTCACCAAAATAAAATCGTACTATACGCACTACACTGTCAATTGACAATTATACACCCGTCAAGAAAAGTCCAACCATTCCACAAAAGTACAAACTCAATGATAGGAGGAACAAAAGCAGATTCGATTCGAATATGTAGTCAATGTAAAACCTTTGTTATTTCTTACTCATCGATTTCATAATACGAGATACATATCCTCGCTAAACTGATCTTTAAGATAGAGTTAGAAGTATATAGCTCTAAAATTATTGTCTAGTGCCTCAGAGGAAATGAGACACAACGTGGAAGAAAAGATGAAAATGCACTTAAACAATTACAACAGGTAGAGAATTTTCACCAGTATATTTTTCTCAATTGAATTGATGCATTCCAATCGGCAAAAGAGATGATGACAGGCGGAATCAGAAAATAGCAAATGTGTCAAATGCAGGATGAGTTGCAGATTTTGGCTCAACCAAGCACACTGGTGATTGGGTGGGGCGGATCTCCTCAACCGCTGAAGATAATCTTTCAATCGGATTGCATTTTATTCA
>JAAXNX010000297.1:0-34332 GCA_036491905.1 Folsomia manolachei
TTATTTTATTTACAACAATGTCTTACCCCCATCCACCTAAAAAATTAAAATTAAGCTTTAATAGACAAGTTAAGGGTAATGAATCCTATTTTGTCTCACCTTGTCCACCCTGCCCTAAAAATTTATAAACGACATTTAATAAATTGTGATGTAAAATAGAATTTCCACTTACCTCCTTTCCCTCCATTGTAAGAGGTGTTTACAATTATGACCTATAAAAAAAAAAAAAAATTATAAATTTATAAATTTATCAATTTATCAATTTATAAATTACCAATTTTTACATTTGTGATACAGAATAAGAACTACAAATAGAAACAAACGATACGTTACTACCTACCTTGGAACCACCTTTCTTTGTGGCCAAGCCATTCCAGCAGGACAGGAAAATAATTAATGCCAAAAATAACAGCTTCATTTTAAATGAAGAGCATGAATACCTTGCTCAAACAGTTTTGCACTATTGCTTAATGATCACTAAAATTAAACTCGAATCCAGTTCTTGGCTTTTATAAAGTTCTCGATTTGATTAAGTAATAGATCTCATCCATCCGCACTATCTTTCATCATTACCACAATTTTATTCACTTCCCTATGGAAGTAAGTAAATTGCACTTCTTACTGTAAGCAGTTTGGTGATAGCAAAACCGTTTTGATCGCATTAGGTGAGACAGAAACAGCATCCTTATTTAATTTCCGTAACAAAGTGCTGTCTCATCATCATGAAAAAATCAATCTCACTGAAGTGACGCAAATTTAGTGACAAAAAAAGCTTTCTCTTTCCAAGAATGTGTGGATGTGGTGGCGTTCATTGTTTTCCTTCTTTTGTGCTATGAAATTCAATCAATAAAAACAGATTGTGCTTGGTTTACTTGTTTTAATTGAAATTGCTATTGGGTAGAACTTGAAGCGTTTAAATTGGTTATTAGATGCAGTAAGTAGGGCACTTAAAGCTACGATCTGTGGGTTGTGTTGGGCTAGGATATTCTCCACAAAATTGCATACTAAGTCTAACCTAAAGAAGGTAAAAGCAAGCAAAGATGCACGGATGGAGCTAATTAAGTAAATACACAGTAATAGCACAATGCACGTCACGAACACAGTTGATCCGTGTTGGTAATTAGTTCAGACAGTAAAATGAAGATGTGTACGGAAGTTGGAAATTGTGGTAGACGCATATCGAATTTATTTTTTCAACTAAAATAATGTCCAGAAGCAGAACAACAACCTTTTACATACATGGGTACTATGTGCACCCATGATTCCTGTAGATTTCCATGTTTTTGTCCTAAAAGTGTTGAACTGATAAATAAATGAATGTCAAGGTTGAAACCAATCGATTGACGAAAGACATATGCCAGTAGCACCTTATGTAGATATATTGGATCGAAGTATATAATAATAATAGTAAGGGTTTCGAGTATTGTTCTACATGCTCTATTTATTCCTCACTTGAATAAAAAGAAACCATTCCATCGGCGAAATTCGACGAGTGATGAGAATATTAAATACTTCTCATCATGTTTTATTAGAAATGCTTTATCCGGGTATAAGAAATACGTAAAAAAATAATATTCATGGTATTACAATCTTCAAAATAATCAGCTTTTTTCCTCCAGAGAGCTTCAGTATTTATAAATTGATTCGTCTTCATGAATTGAAAACGGATGTCTCTGTTTACTTGTCTGCATCTTTTGTTAGGGTCAAATAGTCGCAAACCGTGACAAAGCCACGAAGACAACTATCCATGGCACATAAAACTTTCTTTTTAATCTGTGAGCTGGGAATCATATTACCTATATACATCTTTTATTCTACCAAAACCTTGATAAATTTTAGCTACTACTACCAACGTCAACGTGCGAATGGTGCACTGTTTCCTGAATGAATTCGCAAAAAAAAATTCTACTGCCACGATGATATAATGGAACGGAGTATGAGAAACAGACGCAATTCGCAGAGAAAGACCCTGAAATCTGGAATGTAGCTTTGAAGGTTCCAGCATGAAGAGAAAACTGAGATCGGGAGAGCCGAGCTTTTCTACTTTGGCCTAGTGCCAAAATAGCGTGCAGAAATTACGTCATACCATATATTGGTGTCTGTGCATTGCTTACTCATTTGAGACAAATAAGCTCCAGGGAAAAAATAGTGTTGCCAACTTTAGTAAATTTGCTTAATCCAGGCTACCACTGAATAAATGACAATATTCACGTAAACGTGAATCTATGTTGAGTCAGCATGTGACTTAGAACTAGGTATAGTTTAAGGGAGCATGTAGACTAGTGAAGAGTAACGTTAACGCCGACAATTTTAGCGAGCGCGTTGCCTCCGTTTTAGGTTGGGAAATCGGGAAAACTTTCTCCCTATAATGGATCTGTAAGCTGAGCCCAGGAGGAAGAACGGAAGTCTCAGCTCGGAAAGCTCAGTGAATTTGGAGCTACATAGAGTTTGGAGAAATAAATGCAATATTCTAGTTGCTGTCAGAACGTTGGAGGAGTAGTTTACTCACTTTGACAGCCTTTCTCCACAATTTGCACATTTTATTGTAAACTCTCTCACTTTTCCCATTTCTCCTTTTTAGGAATTTCTGTCAGTTTTTTTCTAATTTCAACACCTCATATTTTGGCTTACTTATAACAGACTACTGGCTTTTTGACTGAAACCATTCAACGTCAACCAACGAACAAAACCAGTTCATAATTGTAAAAGTTTTGTTTGTTTTTCGTCTACGTAAAGTTAATATGGTGTGAACTTGTCTTTTCCCTTGTCCTAAGTTAAGTGAGTCCATCTTATCGTAGTTTTGTCGGTGTTCGTGATATTTTTGTGTCTTCCGTCAGTCAACTTTGTTTGACCAACTTTTGTGCTGTGTGGCAGACAAGCCATTTTTCTGGCTTCTGCATACCTTGGGTCATGTGAGTGAGAGTGAGTACTACACAAAAAGTATTTGTGGCTTCCTCAGGTCGAAATGGAAAATGATATACTGGCTTCTTGATATGTATCACTACAGAGAAAGGACATAATTGAGCCGTGACCGGACTGAATGTTTACCTTGATTAACAATCAATTACAGATATTAGTGGTGGTTACTACATTTCCATTCTTCCATCATCTCGGAGAAAGAAAGGTTATCTATATTTTTTATTTATTTCAGTTATGTATAAGCAAGCAGTTAATATATATATATCAGTTGCGATGCAATCGCTTTGACATAATGAAATTATGACATTAAATGGATGGTAGAACGAGTTAAACCTTCTCAATCAGTCACTGCAATCTAAAATACTAATAAAAAATACTCTTGCCAATCCACTACCCAAAGAAAATTGGCAAACGTTTCTCAAATGGGTTGAAGTGCTTTTAACCTTTTGCAAAAATTCACGTCAGTTTGATACTCTTGAATACTTTTTCCATAATATTGTTGTCCAATTCAATTATGGGTGAGGCAATTTATGCGGCTTCAAAGATCAAAGATGTTACAAAAGTTTTACTCAAAGGGTAATAAGAATCTGAAAGTCATATAAAACCAAAACGACGGTGGTTCAAGTAAAATTTCTAGAGTCTACTTATAAAATCTGAATATTTACATTATGCAAAAAAAGTTTGTTACAAAGTCAAATCCAGCTAGTGCCCTGAAGTCAAGTTCCATATTTTTTCTGTAAATACATAGATTTGCTAACAAAAACAAAACATGTAACAGATCAAAAAACTTTGGTATGTACGAAAAGGCCCTAGCGTCAAATATTGCAAGTGGGACGTTACAATAGAGTTCAAGTTGTTGGAAATTGGAATGCATCATGTGAACGAAACGAAATGTAATGCCCTTAGGGAACAAAACATAGTAATAGGCTGAAAAGTATATGTACATAATCCTACGTGCACAAATTCAAAAGACGGAAAATTTCGAAATTTGCATAATTTATGACGAAGGTTGATGTTATTTTACATCAATAATATGCTCAGTAAATTCATTTGCTCTCCATTTGTCTTCGTTCTCATTTTCTGGGTTTCAAATAAATTCAAAAGCTATTGAGTTGCTTGGTTATCATGTTGGATAAGAGTTCCTTCTAGACAAAATTTTATTTCGTCCGCAATAAAATGCATAGAATGCGAACAATCCTGAAAGAAGGTATGGGCGGATTCTAACTTTTCCAATGCAAAATACATATTTGTACTCTTTAAAATTCCATAAAATATCCCTACAAGAAGATCAGAAAGAGCAGAATTGTACAAATAGCAAAAATGAATCCGGGATATATCTTACCGAAAAGACAACGTAGGGGAAACTTTTTTAATATTCTGGAGCAAAAGGTATTAATATATGAATTTCGCCAAATTATCTGAATATTGGAGGCACTATATGCTTACGAGTTTCATTCAGTCATCTTATACCATGCATCTGGATTTGACATCATTGCCTGCCCTATCATTAAAAAAACTTTTCTCCACTTATGTAGGTCATAGTGCAAATATTTGCACACTTGAAATCACACGAACGCCAACTCCTTCGAGAAGTATGCTTCAGTTGGAAGTCTATAATTGATCAGCATTTTGGATTCCGTGTTAAAAACTGGAAATGCTATCAACCCAAGGAGTCTCTTATGGTGTTCGAAATTCGGGGCCTGGTTGACTCATCCCTCCATCTCCTTCTCCCAATTTTCCTGCATAATTACAATCTTCGTACTTTAATAATCGACTTGAGGAGACCACTACCTAAACGAAAAGTTTGTCATTTCTCTGGCACCCCCCTCGACCAGTCCTGCTCTGATATCTCTTTGACCAAACATCACTCCAGAAATAACAAACATTTAGCAGAAAAAACTTTGGTATTGCTGGAGCAAAGGGTTTGGCTTCCTCACCTCCAAAAATGCCGAATAATCTGCTCTCACTCACAGTCTGACATTAATGATAATTATTCCGAACCCGAAGTTGAAGACTGGCAAGAGATCCAATTGATTTATCTTTTATTTCATCTTCTTCGCACCAGTCCTGTTGAAGAGCTCGAGTTTCTTTCAAATGGCACAAGTTGGGAGCTACCACTAGAAATCATTTTTGGGATAAAAATTCCTCGAATAAATATTTATTCTCAGGATGTTGATGTAAAATTTCTACAAAGTTCGGAACACGGATTTGGGCCCATCCTGAAAATTGTGCCTGTTCATCTTCTCCTTGAAACATTGAAAAGTATCAAATTCAGTAATGATTACGAAGTAAGTTTACATTTTCGGGATGGACGAAAAAGCTATTATAAGAGAGGATATGGAAATAACGTGGTGTCAAGAAGGCTGGACTCAGGATACGACGGAATGCCTCCTACTCCAAATCCAGTTAATGCAAATTCATGTCTGGATAGTCTCGCATTTCGAATAGGAACCGGAAAAGGATGGTTTGGAGAAGGATGGTCTAGAATCCTTCGGTCTCAATTTCACCTCAGAGAATTAGACTACCAATTTCACACCGGAGAAGAAATATGGAGGACTGTTAAGAGTATTTTATACAATAATCACACCAGTCTGAGAGTCCTTAAATTGTACGGAACAAGACAATCCTGTTATGGCATGGACTCTTTTGACGGCTCATGGTTTCATGGTTTAGTAAATTTAGAGCAGTTGGAACTGGTTGGAGAAAGTTCAGAAGAAAAGATTTACTTCAAGAATTTACTTCCGATGCTGATTCGGCCTTGGAATCTTCCTCCCTCTCTCAGAACTCTTGTGATTCACGGACCCATTGACATCACTGGTAAAGTGTCAGCCGGAGTGGCATTCAAGAATTTGAACTGTCTCCGAAGTCTGGAAATGTTGGGTCGGTTTAAATCTGCATGGTTTCATTCAGACTGGAATCCAATATTTGAAATTGACTCAAACTTTATTCAAAACTTCCATCAGTTTCTTCCCAGCCTCCGAATCTGGAAATTAATCTACCTCAATCCTAAGAATAAAGTGTGTGGGACATCCTCCTCTCAATCACACCTCAAGTTGGATAAAACTTCCTGGACTAATGCGTCCATCTTCTATTCCATTCAGAGTCGTCTCATTGATTGCAAAAAACATGACATAATTTCCTCTACAATCAACATATACAATGATTACCTTAATCCGTATTGGTAAAATCATGGTTTCGACTGACTGATATCAAAAGTAGTTTGTAGATTTTGCAATAAAGTGAATCGTAAACTGACTGATAAAGTATGTCATCTAATCAGTAGAAATATGTGTTTCCAAACCTTGAAAATATAATAAAAAATGTGGGACGATTTATGTATATAAATATGATATCGTTAATTTATTAACTTAGATGTGTACGTACTATATTCACTGATTAATGATTATATGACTCGCTTTAACTTCATCTTAAATGAGTGATAACTGCATGGTCAATTTTATTGCATCTTTAATCTTTATCGGTGTGAAAGGGCAAGTCAGAACTCTGAAGTGTAAAACTGATCAATGCCTTCCAATTTGTGGTGCTTATTAAGATCTCGTGGAACTAACATTTTTAATCTTTGAGAAAATAGAACTCGTCAACTTAAAAATCATGCTTTATAAATATTTTTTTTTCGACGCGGTTAAAATCATGGTTATGCCAATCAATATTTGCAACTCCTTGTTTTTGTATTATAAATAAATGAAAATCAGATCTATCTGCGGGATTAAATTAAGCCTATGAATGAGCTTCCAATATGTGTGATATTATGAGTGGTTAAAATATACAATTTTCATTTTACAGGATTTTGGTATCTTTATGTTTCTGCTGGAGGACAGAAATGGAAGGCCTAACAAACTACAATGGATTTGATCGATCTTAAAAATCTGGAATCATCTGGACGTCGACGATTTCGAATGTCGGGGACCTTCATTTCAGACAAAGTGTGATTGAATTCCCTGCAGCGATCAATTCAATATTATTTGAGTGTCCATCTGGAAATCTAGATAATGATTAGACGACGAAGATTAAAATCCCTTTCCTCTTTCTAGCCTAACAGGTAAGCGGACTCCTTTTAAACTTTTAAACTATGGGGTTTTCGTTTTTTAAGAAATCAGATAATGAATTTACTGGGAATTGCTAATGATAGTGCAACGGTTTCACTGTATAAAGTTTCCTAGATGCTAATTAAATTACCGGTGTTTCAATTTGACTTGACTTTGCATAATAACATCCGCAACTATGCATTTGAGATAACAAAAAACTCATTAAATACAGATTTGGTGTAGGATCATTCAGAAAGTTTGTTCTCAACCAGCTCAATTGCTACATATGCGACTTACAAGATGAGAATTTCTGAAATTGATTTAACGTTAACATATGAACAATTAAATGCATTGGTTCAATCAAAACAAGCAGGTTGGTATACATTTTTCCTTTGTATTTTATATCATGGGAATATGAGTTATTTACGAAAATTTGTAAGTATGAAAAAGTGCAAATTAGTATCAAACACAAAGGCATAGTTGACAATCAAGTCATAAATTCTTTAAATAATTGACAAGCAGAAATCCACCAAAGAAATATATTCCGATCTTTTGTGGCTCGATTAACTTCTACGGACAAATATAAGAACGAACTATGTAATGTGGACTATTGTGTAATTTATAAAACCTTGAGAAATTACCCGATCACTGACACAACTTCAGTCATGGCTGCCGTTTAAATCGCAGCATCATTGCATGACCACTATAATTTGTTATGGGACTTCATTTGTAAAGTTTAAATGAGTAGATGTGTTGTATAATTAGCCAAAATTTGCAAAGCTTTACTTATATAATCCAATGCTTAGGAAGGAGTTACAAATTGCTTGCTTCAGGTGTTTCGTTAAATGTGGGTAATAAAATGTAGGAATAATTACAAGTTAGCAAACCTTGCTGAGCAAAGTTACAACTTTGCCATTACCAACACATACTTCTTTTTATAAATAGCATAGTCTTTTGAATTAGCGAGCAGTGTTAAATTACTTGCTTGTGATTCTAGAGAACAATTATTTCTGGATTTTCCTTACTATTCAATTTCTACCGAAAGTGCCACATACAGTCATTATGCTTCATTACAGAGATGACGCAGGAAGGGTTATCATTAAATAGTGGGCGAACATATCAAAATTAATTTGATCTACTCATATTACTAGCACAAATTGCTTTGGGTTTATTCTATTCATATCATCTAGATGACTGTATCGCTGGCTGTCTTGCTTGAAAATGATGACACATTGGATACATTTCAACAACTGAAATTTTTTGTCGCAGAACCATAAACGACTTCGTTATATTGCAGTTTGGCAAATATTTAAACTGCCAACAAATAGTTGTTGTATCATATCGTTCCCTTCCAAATTCAGATAATTAAATACAGGAGTTCTGTAATATTGATCGAATTGAAGTGCACTTAAAGCATTTCTTGTTTAAGTTTTTATTCTTTGAATTTATAGGTTTAACCTCCTGTCCTGTCGGACTGTAATGTTTTGTCAAACTAATCAATGCATTTCTTGGCTACAACAGTTTCGCGTCGCCAGTCCTGAAAATTTGATATTATTACTAAACCCCTATTTCTGATTTCAAACAAAAGTGAAGTTGAAGTCAACTGTAAATTATTTGCACAGTTAAGTTTGTTTGAACGCCGACTTTCATCTCAACTTGAAGAGATTTGTATATTGCTTCGAAGATTTACAGCTCTACTAAAAGTTTTACGGCAAATTATTATCATTACACAACCGGGCACTGCTGAAATAAAGCGTAAAAACAAAACGCGATTGCGTTTTTTGCGGCCTAAATTCATGCATAGGTTTAGTGAGTACTCAAAGTTAATGTTTAGTAAGATTAGTTCCCCGGTAGTCCAGAAGAGTTATATGTTTTGCAAAATAAAAAAGCCAGGTTTTCATTATGCTAATTCACATTCAATACATATGCAATACCGGATATGATGTTACCAATCATATAATTGGATTAGTATTATTTATTTTTACCTCTATCATTTCAATAAAGGTTAGATTGATTTTTATTGACCAATACCGATTCTGCAAAACAATGCAGAAAGACGAATTTGTGGAAAAGAAGTTCATTAAGTTGCCATTTTTATTGCGAAATATTGAGGACAATGGGAGCATTATTATTATTATATCAATCAAAATCGTTTTGCACGTAAATGCGAAATGACAAACGTTTCATGGCCGTTTTAATGGTGCAAGAAAAACACGGTCATGCAGATTGCATGAAACCGAAACGCGGTTACTCGTGACTGGTACGTAGCGTAGTATAGATAATTAAATTAATGTTTATGGCTTTGTTCACGGTGGAACTATATGTCATCCATTTATTTATTTTCATCTATTATATGTCTTCCATTTAATTCCCGGCGGAGTAAATAACAATAGTGAACATAGTCATACTAATGCTGTGCAATTATTGCTTCACATTCCAGGCAATATTAAGTTATGTAAAGTATCTCATCCCAAGCAATCAAAGTTATGTATGTCCCGACAAATTAGTGTAGTATTTTATGACTTCGGTTTTTTTATTTTGCCGATATAGCAGAAGATGAATGAAAATAATGTGTTTACTGATGATAACTTTTGTTGGCCGTGTATTTATTTCATATTTTTAGAAGTTCATAAAACAAGTCCTTGGGCGTAAATTAACTGGCATTAGTTTGCAATATAATAATGTGTCCATATTTTACATATCCGGTCGTCTTTTTATGAACTATTCATTGCTATTATTAGTTGTCTGAAGTTTAGGCCCATATTGTTCTTTTCGGTAGCATAAGCATATACAAAGCTGAGTAGGACGCCCTACATATGTACCGGATATCTACCAGCTTAATTAAATATTTACAAACATTCCAACAAAAGTTCTTTCATGAAAGCACATAAAAGTATTTGCGTTTCACCAGAAGGAGCTTATAAGAAACTAATATTTCCTATTGCGTGCGTGTGTTTAATTAATATGAGCTTTTGTACATTTCAGATTCAAAGCCTATTTCTGCAAGCTCTGCATCATGCCATAGTATAAGATTTCGGAAAACGTTCTTTCAATCGCAATTACTCAGGTAGCGACAGCACTAATAGCGGCCAAGCTTATCAAATATCTGAAGAAAGGATTAATTTGATACCCTCTTGTCATAAGAAGTATCCATTTCCCAACATTTTCCATTCCCTCGGGCTTTTGCTCATCTACACGTACTACGCATTAGGAACAGACCAGGATCGTTTCTTTACTGAGTGGATACTATCTTCCTCTCCCTTGCCAATTCCAGCCAAAAGTCCCCTTCGGTTACAAACAACTTGTTTGGAGTGCGTCATAGAATTCAAGAAACACGCCCACCCTTAACAAATATATATATCACGGAAGAGAAAAAGAATTGATACTTCTTTGAGACTGATAAATCAAACAATAAGAAATATTGGATTTTCGATTGAGTGAGCGAGTGGCTTGGAAGACATAGACTTTTTCTGGAAAAGTTGTCAAAGAGAAGAATCTTCAAAATCAATTCCACTTCACCTGCATTACCCAACCAACCAAACTCTGGATGTCCATCATTGCCACATTTCTTATGGATTAACCAGTGGCGAAATTCAATTTAGTGGTTATAAACATCAAAATAGTGGTTGATGTAGCTCCAGTGAAATTTGAGGTTTTAACACTCTTCCCTTTATCCCACCTTCACAGCAGAGTGCTCCATATAATTTCCAGCTTCATCGGCTTACACAAGTTGCTCAATCCTTCGACCACGTTGCGTTGTGGTAACCAGTCAGCCTCAACCAGCCATCAATTAAATTCATGGTCGAAATACCAGATTCAGCTTTTGTTGGTGTTGATAACCAAAATCACACATAGGAAAATAATATCTTCATACTCCACAGAAAATATAAGCAAATCATCATTCATTTATTCTCACACTACATAATTCCATGAGTCAGCATTAGGATTAAACTCAATTTCAGGAGAGATTACGATTTAGCCAGCCATGCCAAGAGAGGTATACATAGGTAGATACCGTACCTGGATGAATATTGTCTACTCATCAAAATATTGATAGATATCATTTTTATCGCAGGAAGGAACAAAGAATCCACACGAAACCACTAGATAAAGTTGATCAACCGTATAAAGCGCGAAGTATGGGGATCAATTGATGTTGTTCATGGAATTGGAGAACCCCACATTGATAGTAAATTCAGTATTCAAATTCTAACTGAATACGAAGACAAAAACTTGGAGATCAAGATTGATTTTGGGATAAATAACGGCGTTGTTTTATCTGGCATCACCAATTCAGTCAATTTTCTTATCCATCCTTCCGGCCTAATAATCCCTTCTCCAGGCTGGCCTAACCAACTGCAATCCCCTCATTTTTATTTCCACTTAATCCTACCTGCTTGACAGTCTTGAGTAATTGCATATTATGCATGCTCATAGTTGTAGTTAGTAATCGGCCTGTATTGAACACTTACGTTCATCCTCTTTCTTAGCTATAACTTTGTCAAATTGGGGTCCTGTCTCATAGTTGATTGAGATTGAGACAGACGTCGGACTTACTTCGATATAGTCGAGGTTGCGCGGATAATATTCATGTCAATAATATTAATATTCCTCGTGTATACTAATATCCACTCCATTCATTTGACAAGTCAAAAGGAAGAGACAACCGTGTAGGACGGAACAAAGCATATTTTATTTGCATGCTTACATACAATTGTATTGCTTGCCACTTGCAACTCCCATCATGCACAGTTAAACCAATTTAGTGTAACCAAACCCAAATCCTTTACTTGAACATATTGAATTACTTTGATTAAGTTATGAATCATAGGTTAAGATATATTGCATCAACTTGGACAGATTGAGAAAGCAATAACTAAATACAGTCCCAACCACCACGCGTTTAGGCATAAGCAGATATAATAACCACCATAAATAGGAGGGGAGTAATAAGTAGTGGCACTACCAATCCCCCCAAGTTAACTTGGATACCACATCACTACTAAACATTGGAGGTATTGGACAGGAAAAAAGAATCAAATCCTCCCTGGTTGTGATGTGGTCGTCAGTCATGTCAATTCATCCAAAAATTATGTATGATGGACTGACTGCTTTAAATTCCAATTCAAACTGCGGTAGAATATTCATTCAGCTCTGAGCATCCTTTGGAAGCACTGGTCTCAGGAAGGAGGGCATTTACAACTCGTTCAGCTTTTTACTTTTTTTCATAAAGTGCCAAAGGGATTATAGCTTGACCTTTTTGTGAAAACATTTTCCACTAAATCAATTCCAATGAGCAAGGTACGTGGTTAACTTAAATTTAAGTAGGATACAAATATAAATTATTTTTGCATGAAAAATAATAAAAGTAGTCTATAAACCCCACCCCCAAGTACAAAGATCTTGGCAGCGATTAGCGACGCCTTTTACGATACCGTAGATTAGCCAGAGGCCAAAATCACCAAGGGGCCAAAAGAGATTTCAGATCGCTATTTGTTTCCCTATTTGTTAGACATAAAGCTTTCCCATTCATTGATTTGTGTTTGTATTTGTATTTGTGTCTGTCTTTGCATATTTGTAGTGCGTCAGAACATATTAGAGAAAAATTTAGCCCATCAAACTAACCCACCCGCAGCCTGAAATCCCAATCCCACACCTGCCCAAAATTCCTTACAACATTTCCAACAAATTTTTACTTTTCGTTTTGCATTTCTTCCCCTAAATTCCAATCGGATTTTTCAATCGGAATCTTTGACCCGTCATCATGGTACTACAAACGCATGGAATCAAGGAGTGGGGATACTGTAGCCATAACGGTGAGTAAAATTTTTAGAATTCAAAATTTACTTTCATTCTAAGGATGACATTGGCCATAGATAGGCGCAAATTGCTATAATTATCAGTCAAGCAGAATGTTTTTTTCTGCTCGCGTTCATTCAATTATACTGTTGAGGGTGCTATTTTTTTCATGGATGTGTTGAGTTATTGTTCAGTGTCTGTGTTTATTGATTTTTAATCGAGATTGGGAGTGAATGAGGCTTCTAAAGTTGTTTTGTGAAAGCTCACAAGATTAAGCTTAAACTTTGTCCATGCTTGAACAAGATTTAGATTTATCGTTAAATTGGGCTGAAACGTAATAGCTCGTTGTTTCAATTAAATAAAGAGGATAAAAAAAGATTGGCAAAGCTGATTTAATCGAGATTGGATGCAAATTGTAAACTTTTTAGCTTACAATACATTGAATAAATTACAAAAACTTTTGTATTCAGGAAGACATTCTGCTGCGTAGTTTTCCAAATGTGCAAAGTGATTTTGAAAACAGTTTGCAGCCAAATATTTCAAATTTGCAATCTCTGCTTGTTTTTCAAAATTTATTTTGATTTGCTTTATTTTGTTTGAATGTGCTGTCAAAAGTATTGTTTGATCTTTTTATATAATCTGGAAAACGGAAATTAGAGAAAAGTTCCAATGTTGACATGTCGTTTATTGAATGAAAGCGTCACTTTGATCTTTTCAAATAAAATAGAAAATGACTGGCTGGCTTTTTGTCCTACAAAATAAGTTCACAAATGTTTGATTTTTATACTTTTGTCGTTATTCCAAATAGTTAGAATATTTGCATTACACTATTATTCAAAAAACTTTGTTATTTTAAATGCAAAATTTGCAATTAAAATTAAGTCTAGTACCGAGCTCTCAAAGATAAAATATTAATAAGGTTACAGTTGGAATCCGCAATTAAACCGACTGATATTATTGGAATTGGTGCCTTCTTTTACGTTTTTGATAAAATCGTACGAAATTACAACTTATTTTTGTCACCAATGGCATGTCACACCATAAAAATAAATGGTTATGAAAATTCGTTCTCCACGCTCTCAAAATGAATTTATAGTGCAGGCGTTGGCAAACTCCGGAAGTGTCATTTTTTTCAATCGGAATGGTCACAGTAAAAATGTTTGGTTAATGGCTCTTCACACATTGGGCATATCCTTTGCAGCGATGAATCGCGTGTTCAGTTCATACTATTATTCATTAATTTTTGCAGGAATAAAATTTGAAATGATGGATCAGTAATATCAACATTTTCAGAGCCGGTGAATAGAGATGAAATAAGATAAGTTAAAAAATCATGGCACAATATCGTGGCGCCAACCAAGTGAAAAAGTTTCTGTAAATTATATGAGCGAGAAAGTCACTGCATTTTATTCTTGGCTAATTTTCTTACATCTGAACATGAGGTGATGCTGAAAATCTATAGTCAGTAGTTTCTTTCCCCTAAGGTTATGCAGACTACAGCCAACATACTTAATTGCTCAAGAGCATTATATCATTACTCAGTACCAACTAAGTCTTTAACTTGGAAAGATATGAGCATTTTGTAAGATCTAAATAAGTGGGATAATAATCTTGAATCCCATTATTCGTCAAACTGTGATATAAAATTGAATGTCGGACAAAATAATTTAATTCTGAAGGACAATGAGATTTGAAGATTGATAACAATGAATGGATTTACAAAACTCCAGAGCTGGGCTTAACCTTTTTTTGTGCAGATCCGAACATATAAATAGAATCGGTAAATCCACACTGGTTTATGATTAACGTATTTTCATTTGTGTTGTTCAATAGTAACGATTTGCCGAGTGAAGTACTTAGCAATTAAACTTTATCTCATCATTTTACTCGTTGCTAAACTATGCGTGCCATTTAAAAGCAAAGAATTTTATTATCTTAAACCTTTTCACTCCGGTTTACGACTAAAGTTATTTTTGTTCTTTATAAAAGTATGGAACCACAGTGCAAATGGGGTATAAAATAAAAATTCAAGTTTACTTCAATCACATCATGTTCAAGCACTAACAATAATTCCATTGTCTTTCCTTATGATAATCTCATCAAAGTCGAGTAAATATCCAAGGTATAATTAAACCAGCCGTAAACTATAAAGGCGTCCAAGTTTACATGCGATAGTGCAGTTACTACTTGTTAAAATTATACGTCCTCTCACTAAAAGCGGAAATAATTTCATACTTCATAAGTCAGACTAGCTTCTAGGAAGGGTTTTATAGGTAATTACACATAAATTTAAACTCCTTTACACTGATGAATCTACATATGTATTTACACTAAGCAAAATAACAGAAACCAAAGGTTTAAACATGCTTGCGATTAGCAGATAAGTTAATTGGCTGACTACTAGTATACTAGTAGTCGATGACGAGATTAATTAATTCTGGTCATGTTGATGCTATTTAATCATGTTTTTTTGCATTAATCAGTCGGTGTAAAACAATAACACAAAAATGAACAATAACTGGAACTTCCTTAATTAAACGAATTTTTTGCATTTGCATTTGGCTGTAGCACCCTCTCGCTATATAAAATTATTGCAACCTCGCCAATGGACCAGCTTCGTTGTGAAGTGTTGGAACATTAGTCTGCATTAATTTGGTTTTTACAATAAGCAGAACTAATTGGCACAGATTCTATTAAATTGTTGGGAGAGGTAGTAGCAACCATATTTAGTAATTGACTGCACCCGCAATTAATTTAGAAGATTTTTTATGAGAGGAGATCCTTGAACTACTTCCTTCCGTTTGATCTGGATAAATTCCTGACGGTTATTGATTGGTACTTGATTTATATACGCGAACATGCATACCTCAAACTGTAACCACTTTAGCCATAACCGCAGTTAACCTTCGTTTTTTTCCGTTAGTGATATTGAACTGGTCAATGTAATCAAACCTCACAGAAGTGGAATAGTTCAAGGGGTTTCATTTGTGTTGCACATATAATCATTCCTTTCGGTTGTTCTATTATTGTGCTACATTTAAGAGAAGGGTTAAATACTTGTTTGAGATCTCGTGAAAGATTCAGTGCGTATTAGAGTTCTGCATAAAGTGCTGCTTTTCTGACTCGTATTTTTGTTGATATTGGGTGCAGATTACTCAACTTCCTTTATGCCAGTTTATATTTATGTCCATGAATGGATAATATTAGCAAACATTCTTGGACGTTTTGTCAGGTGCGCGGAAATTTTCTACAATTCCATGTTACAATTCCATGTTACAATAACGCATTTACGATTGAGATTGGTGGAAAGAGATAAATGGGGTTAGGAATATGTGTACGATGGACATGAAATATCCGGTAATGTTTTATCTGAATCAAGTGGCAGAGCAAAAGTCACATCTTATCTATTTTTGCTAGTATATGAGAACACATAAAAAAAGTCACCATTCGTCGCATAGAGCTTTATCAATGCAGTCAAAGTAAATAAAGTAAAGTATAGTATCAACTTGTATGATTATGAGTAGCTTCATAATGTCAATTTCATTTAAACAACTTCCACATTTCAGTTTAGAAACTACATTACGTAGGTCAAACGTCATTAAGTGTGAAATTTATTTTGGTAATGCACTGTTGCATAGATTGGCATGAATAAGTAATGTAAACCGTGAAGTTAAAAATGTATCCACATGAAGATATGGGAACTTGTCTGCTAGATATCATTGTTATATAATTGATAATGTGTTCCGTTCGAAGAAAGTAAAAGGCATTCGCTTTGATTTGGCATTTTGAAGCATTTGTTTCAATCATGGTAAATTTTACTCTTCATCTAGGGACAGTAAAGCAGTGCTTGTTTAATCAATTAGTTCTGGGATGATGCCGAACTGATGTTTGTTTGCATTCGTATCGTATTAACGATGACCTTGCTATTTGCTCTGTGTCATGAATTAAATCTTCAAAGCGGAATGAATGGAATGATTGAAATGTTTTTTTATCTCATTCGCTTTCCCTCAGGATCGATTTGATATAATAGTTTGCTTGCTTTGATGATAATTCTCTCTCGGGAATTGGCATGCTAAACCCATATGTTTGATGTGGAGTCATCCCATAAATAATTTGGTGTTG
Organism: Folsomia manolachei; assembly: GCA_036491905.1. Taxonomy (NCBI): domain Eukaryota; kingdom Metazoa; phylum Arthropoda; class Collembola; order Entomobryomorpha; family Isotomidae; genus Folsomia; species Folsomia manolachei. Next base: position 16,887 of record JAAXNX010000297.1, read on the forward strand.
TATTTACTTGAAATTGAATTAACAGGCCCGTCAACTTGGGGTGATAATTTCCCTGTGGCAAATGGCCCAAGACAATCCCCGATTGACATCCAACCCGATGAATGTGTTCTTGATCAAGGGCTGACCCCTTTGAGATATGCGTATTCCAAGAAATCCAAAACCTTGGTCAATACTGGGGCAGGATGGAAGGTTACAGTGGTTGGGGCTGGGTCAGGTATGTTTTCATTTTTTTACTGTATTATTTGCGATGAATAGATGCAAGTTTCTTCTGCTTGGCAAAATCATTTGGCTCAATAAAACCCAAAACATAAAGATCCATATCGTGTTAATGCACTGCAGTTTTTCCTGTCATGAAATTGGAGTTCTTGCATGGCTGGTTTTTTTCATTGATAATTTATTTATTTATGATGATTGAATATGTTTTGAATCAGTTTTGGAAGGAGGACCACTGAACAGCAAGTATAAACTGGAACAGTTTCACTGCCACTGGGGAAATGACAATTCATGCGGTTCGGAGCATACAGTCGAGGGAAAATCTTTCCCAGCAGAGGTTAGTAAATTGGATTTCTTTGATCACAAAAGGGCATATTGCAAAACTTTGAAAACCTTTTGGAAAAGCCAATATTAAAAAAGTTCTGGAAAGTTTTCCGTTGCTCAACCAGAGCTCCATTCCCGTTAGAATCATTGCAGGTGCAAAGCACTCTCATGAGCATTATCATAAAATGTATTAATTTGCCCTTTATCAGTTTGTAAGACAAATAACTTACGGAATACCAAATTGTCAGTTAAGCAAATGGATTTTAATAGAGCTTTAATTAAGCGAGACAGGTATTATAAATAGTCAAAACTTTTCATTACTTCAGTTAGTTGGAAATGCCATGGACGAGTGAGTGACAATGAGAGGTTTTAGCAAACAAGTTCACTTTCTTTCTTCTAAATTAATGGTTTTTCCTCAGACCACATTTCGTTTTACCGAATAATGCGCGGTGGGAATAATTTCTTTATTGTTCGCTTTTATCGTCTTAATGAATACCGAGCAGGTTGTTCAGAGCAATCCTGAGCTTACCACTAGGCACAATTGAAATTAGGCTTACGACTCGTACTCGTAAAATTCTTAACCTTGAACAAGGGCTACTGCGAGCGTGATTCAGGAAAACTGAAATTTAGACCTTCTTATAAAGTAGGAAAAGTTTTTTGTCCAATTTCCGCTTCTAAAATCACATTTCGTACATAAACCCTGCTGACAATATTCTATACGTTTCGCTATAAAGTAGTTTGTGAGATACAAAATTTATTCCACAGGAAAGAGCTTTATTGAATATGATTCACTTTCCTAAGAAATTTACAAAAAAGTGGAACAACACGAGCCTTGCCATGTCGGTGTGGAACAATTCATTTTAGGATTACCTCATGAAATCTACCCCGCCATGAGAATTTCATGGATGCCGTGAAATTGAGAGTTTTGAGGGTTAGACTACATTTACATTTACATTGATGACATTTAAACCTTGAAATTGTCTACCTCCAGGCGTTGAGCACTTTGCCATCTTATGTGTCATGTGAAGGTGTTTCAAGCTTAACTATTGCTCATCCTTTGAAGATTCCATTCTCAATCCCTAGTTAATGGCTCTTTTCGTACAATACAGCCAGCCACAACTCCATCCAAAATGACTTGCTCTAGATTGCTACGTACATCATCGCACTTAAATCCATTCTGAAAGTGTCTTACCTTCCATATAACTGAGGTGTGAAACTCTAGGTTAGAGTTTGTAGTTTAAGTTCTATATCAGGATGTTCCGATGACGGTCTGGATAATAGTAAGAAAAAGTTAGGCTGCTTTCAGGAATTATAAACCGCGTGGAATCAGCATGCGTATGACTGAGCAGTAAAAATTCGATTTTCAAGCTTTTCAAATATTTTTTCTATTAGCGAAATGGGTTTTCTGTTCAAGTTTAATGGGTTTATTTTTGTTCTGTTGAACGCTAAGCATTATTATGGACATTATTGAAATTGTGTGTTGCGACTTGCAAGTCGCTGAAGCATGAAATTTTAAATGGAACCTTGTGATGCGCACATTGGCAGTTCACAACTTCGCAACAATATTTGAATTGGCTTCCAAAAAGTCACGACGTTAAGGGTTTATAAAACTTCAAATCATTGAAAGCTCAATAAAATGTTTGTATGTCATATTCGTGAAGATCGTACTGGTGACTGAATTGTTATTTGTAATCTGATTTCAGACATTCGAGCTAGTTAACTAATTTTCATTTTGAATTTAGCCATACATGCTTAGTAATATAATTCTGGCTCAAAGTATTAATTAGGTGTGAAACTAATTAGAAGCAGACACAATTCATCTCAACGTGAAGTAATAAATCGACCGAGTTAATTAATGAGCAAGTTGTTTTAATACAGTTTTCATGGTCAAATAGTGGTTTCTTGATAGTTTGTGAAAAGCATTGCATTGCAAATGATTAGCTAGCAAGCTTTCGACAAAACAAAATGCTCGACTATATTGCATAAATGACATGCAGATTTATCGGCATTATTTTTACGATCGTATTAAACGTACTAACAACATGATGAGTATTTGAACAATATCGACGTAGTATCGATTAAAAGGTCGGTTGTGGTCAAAATAATGATCTGCCTGTATCTAGTTTGACCCTGATTCGACCAGTTTAACCGAAAATTGTTTCGAAACGAGCATCCTTCAAATGAAATTTCTGTTATTTGGTCACATACACGAATAATATGGATAAAGACCCAGCCCTTCCCTCAGGGAAAATCAACGCTCACACCTTTAAATCAAAGCACTATTATTTTGTGACGAGCAACGCAAAAGCGATATTATTACCTGCGTCTTGTTGTTGTATTTAAACCGCTGTTTGGCAGGTAGGATGAATAAATCCTTTAGTTCAAACAAGAAAACGTAAATAGCTGGTGTGTGTATTTATATACCTAAGCTCTGTTTCCATTCCTTTTCAGAAGGAAAAATAAAGTAACGAGCCATGCAAAAAATGATGATGAATGTTCTGGCTACTAAAAAAGTAAATAAGTGATCATGTCAATATCAAGTAATCTTTTAAGTGAATAATCATGTAATAACATTAAATAGCTGACAGGTATTAGAATATAACTTGATTTAGCTCGGTTCGCACGTCACATTGAAGAAACAAGTTTTTTTGCTCCATTTTTGGCAAAAGCGTACATTTCTGCATCATTTGAGAGTGTTTATACAAATGACAAACATTTAATGAGTAACATAATTTGATTCCTTAGATCCATTTGGTTCACTGGAACTGCGACAAATATTCCAGTTTTGATGAGGCTGTGGATAAAGAGGACGGATTGGCTGTGCTTGGAATCTTCTTCCAGGTAAACTAATTTTTAACTTCTTTGAGTTCACACTTCATTCAACTCAAGATGCGCAAGCTGACAGCATCGAATAACACTGAACCAACTAAGGAAAACGTCTCTCAATAGCTTTGTTTTAGTCGGATGCTTTATATTTTTGAGTTGGAGAAAGTCAACCTTTATAAGTGTCTTCGGACGTAAATGCATTCTATGTATGCTCAAAAGATTATTGAAACGCAAGCAAAATGCGCCATTAAATAAGTACCATATTACTTTTCCGTGTTGTCAGAGTAGACGCATTACTGGGTAACTTTTATTGGATGAATGATTTCCTTATGGATGAAGACAAAATTCAAATTAAGAAACAACGAACTAGTTTTCCACTCATGCTTTCAACATCATTCCGAACTTATACTTCTTATACTTCATACTATGTCACAAAATATTTTTCACATTTCTTATTTTCACTCTTGTTCGTTTGTTTCCTACAAATATTTGTGAAGGGTATGAAAGTGGATAATATGAACCATGCAAATACTGTTGTCATTGTTAAATGTACACAGTTGCTTCATACGTCGACAAATATTCCTCAGCTTTCACAGTCAGACAAACAATGAAAAGCTTTTAGCGGATTACAAAATGAGCTTACACCTTGTCTTTTCCTTTCTGCTTTAAGGCACACGTAATACACGTATTTAATACAGATTATGGTACATGCATACAATACAGATATTAGAATTAGATACATATAAATGGAGAAAGATGAAATAATAATCGGGTTCAGTATGTCTCTTCTTGATACGATGAGATATTTTCTTTTTTAGGTTGGCGAAGAGAATGACACCTTGAGCTGTGTTACGGACCTTCTACATCGAGTTCCACATAAGGATGACATCATTCCAATGGAGTTTGAAATTGATCCAGCAAAATTTATTCCAGGTTCGGCTTCAAAGCTTTCATTCCTTCAACACTATTTACTTTTACACAAAAAAGACATTTTCCGCTGAAGGCTTCTGTTTATTATAGAAAATCCCAGCTATTGGACTTATCCTGGCTCTTTGACAACTCCACCCTGCTTGGTAAATGTCAACCTACGTGGTATCTTTGCCATAAACTTAATTAATTTTGTTTTCTTTTTAGGAGAGCGTGACTTGGATTGTGTTCAGAGACCCTGTAGACGTGTCCGAGAAACAGGTATGTATTGAATTATTTTGTGGCTTTGAATTTGACAGATCGTATTAAAACTTGATCCCAAAATCTCAAGATATTTCAAGATTACATCTTACTTATTGTTAGAATCATATTAGTCAGTCAAACAATGTTCCTCTTATACTTTTGTCATTCGTAGTGCTGTCGGAGAACAAACTCTCATACATCCAGAATTATTTTGAAAACTTGATAAATTTTGCAGTTGGAGATTTTTCGCTCCCTCTACAACTATGGACGGCTGGACCGCACCCCTGAAGATGAATTTCGTGGAAAAATTCTATCCAATTACAGACCACCATTGTCGACGGGAGAAAGGAAAGTGTGTTACTGTCAATTAGGATAACACAACAACGTTGCTTCTCTCACCAGCCACAATGACGAATCCAAAATTACGCCTTATCAATCAAGTCACCAGATCCTGTTACATGTTTGTTTGGGATTAGTGAGAAAATACCGCAACGTTCCTTTCAATTTACTAACTATAAACTTCTCTGATCTTCAGCAACGGCAACAAATCTTCCATTCCATCTATCGTCGTCTATATATCTGTACTTATGTATATTTAATTTGACAGCGCTTTAATTGGAATTTAATTGAATGACATATCCCAACAAATGATTATATGACACAATGATACAAAAATGTCTAAATTATATGAAAAAAATTTCAAGTGAGCTATAACCAGCAAGTGTATTTCAAACGATAGCAGGTAATAAGTAGTTGTTGCCCAATAAAACAAAATATTTTGCAAAGAATTTACAAGAACTATAATAGAACTATAATGGAGATAAAAGCCAAAATTGTAAATGCGAAACTTGAACGAAGATGGGCTTCAAGAATTTAGAGCACTAGATTAATTACATACATTGGGATTGGTGATGGGTAGTTTGTAATTTGAAAGGTAATGGAAACAATAATTGTTCTAAATTATATTTAAAGATTTACAAGATAAAGTATGTGATTCAATAATGCATCAATTTAAGTCTGAGAATCTAAATTTAATTAAATGAAACTTCAAAATATTTTCAAATAGTATATGGATTAAAACGAGTTACTTATCCGTAGACGACTGAAATGGTGCCCGTACCAAAAACAAATCTGCATGGCTTCCAGTGTACCGTTCAAACCCAAAAATGTGACAAATCAAAATCCAACATGCTTAAAAAATCGAAGCTTTTTAAAGACGGTTGTGAAATCATGTTAACGGAAATTTTAGTACACCTGTAACTAGCGAGCAGAGGATTGGATTGGCATTTCAGAATAAACACGTATTTAAAATCTGTTCAACTATTCAAAACATACCGTAGAAATTATTTCATTAAATATGGAAATTAAACTAATCTGAACACCAGCAAATAATTTATGTGATAAATATGAAAATCCACATGAGATCAATTGGTTTTTCGAATGATTGTGTTAAATTCCGGAAAAATAAAAAGAATCGAGTGTGATGGCTAGTCATGCTAACAGAACATAAGGTTACGGACTTGATAAAATTTCAATTAGCGAACCCAATCAATAATGATAGTTGATAAATAATATTCGACAAACAAATTGATGGTTCACACTTATTACTATTTGAATCAGTGGACGGTATTTTACTAAATATAGTGATGGTACTGAAATGCCAATCCAATCCTCTGCTCGCTAGTTACAGGTGTACTAAAATTTCCGTTAACATGATTTCACAACCGTCTTTAAAAAGCTTCGATTTTTTAAGCATGTTGGATTTTGATTTGAATAGTTGATAAATAATATTCGACAAACAAATTGATGGTTCACACTTATTACTATTTGAATCAGTGGACGGTATTTTACTAAATATAGTGATGGTACTGAAAACTATGTAGTCTTAATAATCAAAGTAAATCTACTGAAAATATATTTGTAAAAACTTAGTATAAAAGAAATAGCCCGTAATTTCAAAAAAGTTAAGTACAACAGTACCTCTGAAAGTCTGGAGTCACATTGAACCGTACCTTGAAGTGAATTTACTTATTGGAGAAAGTTAAAACGAAACCCATCATAACGGAACGCATCATGATAACATATTGCAGCCTAGATTACATGATGGTACGAGTATTATAAATATTACACTAGATAAACACAACACAAGATTATGTTTCCCATGTACAAGAGAAAAAATAAAGCAGAAACAATGTACCGAATTACATACATTAAATATTCTCATTAACAAGTCTTTTATTGTTTCATAAATTTAAGACATTCTTCAATTTCTTCCACCAAGCATGCAACATATTGGTTGAAACCTTTCAGGGATTTATATCTATTGTCATTTTCATCCTCAGTCTTAAAATAATCATAAGCCTGTTTTTGTAATTTATAAATTGGACTATAAATCTCATACAGCCGAGTTTTATCAAGCTCCCGACCCTTTATGCATTTTCTGGCCCTAACCATCATAGCTTGAGAAGCATAAAATTGAATCAGGGCCCTAGCCCTACAATAACCTGGACTCAGAACTTTACTTAGATTAAGTAAAGAATTGCAATGGAAAAGAAATCTTTCAATGTCATCTAAATCCAAGCAATAGATTGCGAGTGCATTTCGATTTATGATTCTTAACGAAATTTCCTGTAACAAGTAATGGTTTTTGTGCAAGGATGTTTTTAAACTTTCTCCATAAAGTTCTTCCAGCTCTCCAACTTCCGTTTCCGTGCTGTACACTGAACTTTTAATGCGGTTAAAGCACGATTCAATTTTGTGAATTATTTTAATCACTTGCTCCACAGATTTACTGGCTTTGCAGTGTGGATTTTGACACCTCCAAAGAGACTCTGGGTCGACGGGATCTACTGGAAGTAAACATCTAAGGTTATCACTCCCAATCTCAAGACAATCACCAATTTGATGGCTGTGAGTACATTCCGTGCATTTTATCGCACCAATGAATGTTTCCAACTCTGTGGGATCGCGGCATCGGTCACATCGACAAATGAAGTGAGCCACATCGTTGGAGGAAATGAGGCGTTGTAGAGTTGGCCACATAATTTCTTGTGGTGCATAAGCTATGGATATCATTTCGCCCATTTTGATTGAAGTGGTGCTTCGTATTGTTTGTTCAAATCGGGGGGATGCAGAAATTGTCCAAGACGCGTTTGGGACGCATTGATGTGCCAACAGAGTTGCTGTCGGGTACAGACACTGACAAATACTGTAAAAAGGTAGTAAAAATCAATTCAATGCATAATAGGGATATTGTGCTATAAGGTAGCTTAAAAAACGAATTTTGGCTTTTTATCCGTACGTGACACGACGCCTCACCCGCCGAGATCGACACTCATCCTCCAGCTTTGTCGAAGAGAATGCATTGACATTTATAATCCCAGAAATCTGAATAATTTCCTTTTCATCCAGATCAAACCACTCTTTATCATCACTGGACAGTTGTCGTATCTCGGTTAGATTGGCGAATATTTTACAATCTTTTTCCACACACTCGGGCTTTTCAGACCTGACGCCGGTGTGATGTTCAAATTTTAATATTGTTCCAGAGTATAGTTGAAAATTACGTTTTTTAAGGAGAAGTGTTCGGAGTACGAAAATTGTTTCGTTGAGCAAGTGTTGAAAGGGCAATGTCTTAAATGAAATTTTATTCTGTTGAAAAAATCTGCACTCATTTTTGGAATGATGAGGTATCTGGAATTTGTTCAAGTTTATATTTCCCTTATTTGGATTTGAAATGCATTTTTATATATGTAAATAAATTAAACCCACAATTTCACAAGTAGTGTCACAAACTGGCCATTCACATTTTGAGCAGAAGGATGTCGTTGAGTTGGAAGGAATTCTAGCGAAACATCCCAAGCACATTGGTATCCTTCCCATCCCTTCGTAATTTGGGTCATCCGCAGGTGCACAAACCTAGGCGTAAAGAAATTTTAATAATAATAAGTATTAAATGGTTAATAATTGATTCACGCACCGAGGGTTCTTCTCTTATCACGACTTCTAACGCTGCAATATTTCTTTTGGCCACCAAATACCGACCAAGGCAGTCGGAGTACTTGATTTCATAGCAATTATCGTCATTTTCGATGCCTTCCAGAGGTCTCACCAAATTGTCAGTTGTCAGCAACGCTGATTCTGTTTTGTCCATCACGAAAATACGAAATTTGGAAATACAAAAAAGTTCCAGTTAACGGAGTACTTATAATTAGTGCAGATTTTCAAACTCGTTTTTTTGGATTCTGTCTCGAGCACAATGTTCTTCGGAACGTGAGTTTGAGTTTCTGCATGCAGATCTAGGTCGATGTGCTATAAGTATATTTTTAGAATTACAGATATGAATAACAGGAATAAGAAAAGTGTTGGGTCGGGTCTCCTCTTCATGCAGTTATGGACCATGAAAATGAAAATGTAAACCCTTTAAGCCAGCAAAGGTTGATTACGTTTCGATACTAATGATAAGGAGGAAATGTAATAATTATATTTCAAGGTGGGTACATGATATAACATTTATATAATGAAACGTAAAGGAATTTAACAAGATTGCAATAGTCTTTTTATAATTACCATACTTAATCATGCAATGCAATAAAATGGCAAATACTCGTGTATAAATATTTCAATATCTACTTTAATTTACAAATTCATTTGTTTATATACGTATTTTTAATATTATTTGTGAAATATAGTTCCGACGATATACTTGATTTCAGAGGCAACATGCACTTAAACAATGTAAATATGATTTTGACTGTAAAGGAGTTAATTGATTCATGACAATCTAACCAAACTGCTTGAGATGTATGAACACGATGTGGAATTTGTATCTTGCAATTAATAAGAATCCCCTTGCTCGTCAACTTCGTCTTCGTCGGATTCTTCATCATTTTCCTGAAAAATTACGCATATTTGTAGTGAGAAGCATCAATAATAATAACACAAAACAAATTCTCACGTACATCCTCATCATCGCCCTCAGTGTCGGTTGCAGAAGCATAATCATCATCTTCCAAACCTTCGCCAGTAAACAAAAGGACGGCTCGAGGAATGATTCCTAAAAATGAATTATAAAATAATGATATTTATCATTAAATAAAAATTATAATGTTATTACGTTCTCGAAGTGTTTGCCCAATTTCAAAGTCGACATTCAAAGCATCAATCATGTCCTCTTCTTCCTCATCGTCAGCAAGCTTTCCATCCATTGGTTCTGAAAAAAATAAAGTAAAATAAGTCTTCTATAACCGCATACCTTTTACACAAGCGATCAAGACGTCAGAAAAATGGCGTTGCGGTAATCTCAGGTACCTGGGGGACTGAAGAAATGGAAGAAAGAGCTCAACTTCACCGTTTTGCTAACGGTGCGAATGATTCCAGTCTTTTTATGCTTTTGTCGCTTGTCCACAATGACGGATGTTAATTTTTTCCCTTCTTTCCAATTAATGACGCATCCCTGACAATATTGCAAGGACATGAGTAATGCCCACATGGTCAATGTGTACTTATTTATATCTCACGTTCTTACCTGACAACTGACAATTTCCGGCCCTTCATACGTAAATGGATTCTCAACATCGGGATCATTTTTCATTACGTAACTTTTTGTTAGAACCGTATTTTCGAAATAGTCGTTGGGAGTGAAATGGAAGTAAAGAACAAATCCCTGTGTAATCGGTGGACAAAGGCAACTCAGAAATATGATGCAAACAAGTGAAAGAAAGCATTATAAACTTGCACAGTCTTATGCAGATGTGTCATTTTACACATACCAATGGTTCCGAAGTGTTTTCATAACGGATATCGGTCAAATGTTTCAGAACAGGAATATCCTCTTTCTCAATCATTGTGGACATAGGATCAACGGTTTCTGAATTTAGTAAAGTTTGTCAGTAAAACACCTTGAAGATAGAACAATTATATTGAAACTAACTCAGAACTGTCGCCCAAAACATTGGAATTCCAGGCTTCTCTCTACAAGCATTTTAAACATAAGAATTGACATAAGAATTAAATTTAAAAAATAAAAATGTCTCTCAGTTAAAAATACTTTGCATCGATAACGACAACCTACCCTTCATCGGCAGCACAACCGAATAACGGAATGGGTATTGGCGTAAATGACTCGGATTCCAATGGATAATCACATTCCTCAGGAGTGGGTTCGTAACTTCCACAGACAACTCCCTTACGCTGTTAACCCCATCCAGTCAATTTAAATTGCATGTACTATACCCAAACTATTAACTACCTATCTAAATCCGAACCGAATCTCTTACCACATCAAACTTTTCCTTGTACAATTTCTCGTACTTTGTCTCAAGCTGGTGCATTTCCATGTAGAACTGGGTCTCGATATCTATGATTTCCTTCTGGTTTTTCCGAAGGGCACAAATACGTTTCTTCACTTCTGGAGGCATGTTAGACTGGAAAATCAAGAGTGGTACAATCCAAAGTATTTGATACGCCATAATAAAACATACCAAATAAGTACCAACCACATCCGGCCCATCGTCATCATCATCCACCTCAGATAGGTCAAGCTTGGCTACAGATGTAGTCAGCGATTCCAGTTCCGGAGTATTTTTCACCTCCACCGGAGGAGATGACGGAGAAATCTTCTTATCATCTTTGACCACGTCTTTCGTCCCGTCCCCACAAAGAGTGAGGCTCTCCTTCTTAAGAATCCCTTCCGAAGAAACCAACGACTCCTCCACGGTGTCCACCATGTCCTCGCTCCTTAAGAAGTATTCTATTAAAATAATGATTCCTTGGTCAAGAAAAAGGTCAAAGGTCACCAACTTGAACCAACAACTTTATTTACTTACTACCAAGTTTTCCTTCCCCAAAGAGTGCTAACCTCCAAGCAAGCACTTTTGAAGCGTCGGGATTCGGGGTCAAACTAGTTGACACAAAAAATAGCGGCGGTGGTTTCCAAAATTCCGTGCTGTCCTGAGTTGAGCAAAAAACTTTGGGCTTGAATTTTTCGGAGAGGAGTTGTTTGTTGGAGATTTTTGGGATTCGTAATTTTGAAGTAGTGTTATAGCAACCTTTCCTAGTCGAGTGGGTGTGGTGGTAAGGTTCACTCACAGGCGTGGTAGTGGTGTGGCGTCCACTCGAAAATTCAGGTGAGTCAGCCAGTGGTAGTGGTAATTGAAATGTTCGAAAAATGTCTAAAGGTCTCATTTGTGGCTTACAGTGTTCTGTGGACTGTGGATCCCATCAAAATATACAAATATTAATCTAAAGCTCCAATAAATCTTGTCCGGTAACAAATCTCTTCGGATCCAAATCCAATTATCCGACCGATCATCAAATATAATAATTGTTTTCTAGGGATCCTTGTAAGTTTAATAAGCGTTTTATAACGGAATGATTAACATTAATGATTTACATATTCAATTTTGGGTGCCTTGAATTTTAAATTTTATTCATTTGTCTTCTAGGGTAAAATACCACAATGGGTAAAAAATGCAACAGATTAACACAGCAGAAAGAGGATCGAGATCACAAATTTCGGTTTTTGTCAAACGCTGGAAATCTTGCATTTATCAACGGGGAGCTATTTAAGGCCATCGACTGTTACAACTACGCTCTGGAAATACGGCCCAATGATGCTAGTGTACGGTCTAATAGAGGTGCCGCCTTAACTAGAGTAAGGGACTTTCGGAAAGCGATTGAGGATTTTTTAGGTGATTTGGAATTTTATGCCATACTTTGAGTTCTATTTCGCCGTTACAAGTCAATCGAATTTACATCATGTCTTAATTTGATTTTCTGGTTTTTAAAATAGTTGCGATTCAACTGGAGATTAAGGACTCAGGGGTACCATCCGTAAAAACACTGCACCGGCTATGTAAAGCAAAATGGGGATTGAAGGAATATGACGACGTACTATTTAATAAACTTAATAGTGCTGCAACTTGGTACTACTGCCACGGATTACAATCGGAATACAAGGAGATTTGGGCATTAGTTACCGTTTCGAAAAGAATGCAGAAGGAAAGCCTGACAGGAGAATATGACATTTTAAAATTGGAATTGAAAAAAGAACAGGTGTATGACTGTGGAGAATACACTGGCCCCATTCAAATACAACTAGTGCCAGGAAAAGGTCGTGGAATTATAGCCACAGCCCCCATCAACGCCGGACAAGTTATTATGGGCTGCAAGGCATTCGCTATTGTCTTTCCACCGATCCCCACTAACAGTGAGGAAGAAGAAATAGGAGATACTTTTGATGTTAAAAATCTTGCATCTGGAGATTGCAAGGAGACAGTTGACAAACCAAATGAGGAACAAACCTTAAAGAAACAATTGTCTGCAAATTTTTCTAGATTGATGTTCAATATTATAAACATGCTTCAAGCAAATCCAGATTTGTTTGAAGAAGTAGGAGCACTGAATTGTGGCACCAACTTCTTTCCTATTCCGACAATTGATTTTGGACAAGGGTCGGCGAGCACTATCACTGGAGCCGGAGGAGACACTTCAATCCAACAAGAGAAAATTGAACTTGAGCGTATTGTTTGTCTTAACGGAACACTCAGCGGTAGTAATCCGGATACTCGAGGACTCCCAGATCCTGACGAAATAGATGGACTTGTTTCTAAAAATACATATGGATTATGGATACTTCCATCCTACCTGAACCACAGTTGTGTTGATATCAATGCTGAATTAAGGATTTTTGGTGACATGATGATTGTTCGAGCTTTAAAAAACATTTCACCTGGGGAAGAAATTTTGGTGTGCTACACAAATTACGGTAGAATTGAAACTGAGCCTTCTATTCTGGAGCAGAAAGAACTTCGAGAAATTCATAATTTTATCTGTCATTGTCGTCTCTGCCAGTTGGCGACGGCGGAGCCGGATTGGTTGCGACAACAAAGAAAACAAGTAATCGACTTAACCCTGAAGGACGATGCTGACTTGGAGGATATTGAAATACAACTTGAAGCATTGTTACCCAATTATCCAGATTTGAATTTTTCAATCTTTTGGCTTTGTTGGAAAATTGCAAGCATACATAGGACACCAAAAATGGGAATGTACATTAAAGCTGCGTGTTATTTTGAAAAAGCATACAACTTGACCAAATTCTCTGGGCTTTTCCGACACCGGATTCCATTAGCAATTGAAACGTGCTGCTGTTATATTCAAGTTAGAGACAAAACCGAAGCTATGAAATGGACTGAAAAATTGAAAATGGATTTGAAAATTACATATGGAATGGTGACGGATTTGGAGCGCTTCCTTCCTATCATTGCAAAAAATAATAAAATGGAGATTGACTCTGACATTATGACTAATCTTACCTATTTGTGTTTGAACGCGAGTGATAAGGACTTGTATAAAGCAGATGATGATGATATCGATAGAGAAATACCTTTATTAATAGAGGGTGTCCGGCAGAGTATGATAATTTCTTCGAAAATTAAAACCGAGTAATTGAAATTTTTGACATTGTTTTTGCTATATGTGATTTACAAAATGTATAATACTAACATGACGGTATTGTAAATTATATAAATTTTGTATTTCAAATGTTTTGTTTTATATCCATCTGAAGAATGGTCATGATTCTTGTAGCATGCATTGTCGATGTCTTCAATTTTCTCATTCCGCATGCTGCTTGAAAACGACCCAGTATTCTTGTGTGTGAATCCATTGAGTGGTATTTTGGAAGGAATTTGACGATGTAAAGTGCAATACTATGCAAGCCAATTAATTTATAGTCAATTGGAGAATGTGGCCGTGACGTGTGACACGAACTCAAAAATCGAAAACCCACCCACAATCTCCATCAATATTTGCATGCACCAATTTATCATGTGAAAATTATTAAAGTTCTCTATAAATTGGCCTGGATTAGTTAATCTAATTTGCAGTTGATCATAGGATTTATTATTGTTTATATTAATTTGGCATCGGTACATCCTATGCAAAGTTTATTTCCCCATTGCAGAGGTCATACACCCACATTTTGCGCATGATATCCTAAGACTAAATAAATAGAATGAATTCAATTTCGTCATCATACAAGATTTATAATGCTCAACTTTACATATTCACTTTGACAGACACGGTTCAAATTAAAGTTAACTTTCGCCTGTATCATTATTCCATTCCTTGTTCAAAATACAACCATTCCAAACTATTCTATGTATTCGTCATATCAAATCAATATCACTCATCAAATCGATTCAAGCATTCATGATAAGTATTTACCTAATTTTATCATGCAAACTACTACATGATGCACGCAATTCCAAACACAAAGCCTAAATGTCGTGCATATCTTGCCAACATTTAATTCAAACAAGAGGATAAATATCGTATTTAACGTGGATGGTATAGAAAACCACATAGGATAGAGTTTTCCTTAGTCTTTGTTTCCAGGCTGGTGGACAATTTATAATAAATTATTTATTGTCCCCCTCCCCCAGCTGAGGTATTTAAGTGAGGTGTCCTCCTATTAGTTGAGAAATTATTGGACATTTAAGGTCAATTAGAAAGAGGACTGTTCAGTTATTACAGTAGTCAGACAGAGACAGAACGGCTGTTTGGTCAGAGATCAGAGAGGAAGGGCGACATATTATTAGTAGGGACTTGGAGATTTGTATTAATTTGCAAAAGTATTGAATTTGGGGGTCATGTATCAGGGTCAAGGGTTGCAGATGAACGGAGGGATGGGGATGCAGGGATTCCCTGTTGCTCCAGTAAACAAACCTGTGGGAATATTTTGGTAAGGTCACTTGTTTATAACTCGCATGTTGCACTAACTGACCACTCATGAAGTGGTCACGAACATGACTCTTTATTGTTAAGACTTGTGTATCATATCCTAAATTATTTGCAATTTTTGTAATTTCAGGGACATTGAAAATTGCCCCGTCCCCAAAGGAAAGTCTGCATCTGCTGTAATTCACTTCATGAGGAATCATTTTATCGTCAATCGTCTCAATCATCGTGAATTTGAATTCCTAATTGCTTGTGATGTGACTCGAATTAGGGCTGATATTTCGGATGATGTCAATAGATCCGGTAATTACGTTAAAACTTGTGAGCGAGTTGTTTAATTGCATTTTTGTAATAAATGTTTTACATAATAGGTGGTGTGACGCTGGCTCATGTTAGTGGGACTGCAAAGAATGCTGCTGATGAAAAGTTACGGGAATCCATGAAGCGATTTGTGGATACACATGGTTAGACCAATTGTAACATGTTTTTAAAGAAATCAATGCACTCTTTGACTGTGATGGTTAAATGATTATAATTTTGTTACAGGAAATACTTCTCCAACCCTGATTTTAATATCTGGGGATATCGATTTTGTTAACGACCTCAGGGCGTACCAAACTCGGTTGGGATGTTCCATCATCATATTGCATGGCCCCATGTGCTCCCAACACTTCAAGACTGGATGGAATGAAGTGATAATTGCACTGTTAAATAATTAAATACGCGCATTGTTGGATACAAAATTTTAAATCATATACTTTGTTTGTTTTGTGACTTAGATATATCCATTCGATACTTTTCTTCACATGATGGATGGTGCGGCAGGCGTGTCTTTGGCGTCCGTTCCACAGCAGCAGCAGCAGCAGCCTGGACCTAAACCTGGAAAGCCGACCAAGGCCCAAGGCCAAGGACCTCCAGCACATTCTAATCCAGCAACGAATAAGCCTTTCAAAGGCAAAGGTCCTCCTGCTGCTGGTGGAAATAACCCTCCGGCCTCGTTTAACACTGGCAACAATCCTGGACAAGGAGGTCAAGGGAATGGGAACAAAGCATATCCGAACCAACAGCAGGGTCAAGGCCAAGGTAGACCAGCTAAGGGAGGAGGAAATCCAAATCAAGGAGCTCCACCCTTTCCTCAAGGGCCAAGACCACAAGGGCCTCCTCCGAATGGACCGCCGGCCAACAATTTCCGAGGACCGCCTGGAAATAAACCCAGACAAAACAGACCACCTGGTAGTGGACCTGGTGGCCCACCACCAAATAATGGTCTACAACAGGGTCAGGCCTTTCAAGGAGCATCAAGGCCTCCAGGAAATCCAAATAAAAAAAGGAACCCCTCCGATGTTGCATCCGGCATGAACTCAGTGCCTGAAAATGGGCCTCAACAAAATCTGCAAGGTCCTCGCCAACAAGGCCCTGGCCAGGGTACAAAAGAAGAAATAATTTTAATGGTGACTGGACTTCCGGGAAAAATGGATTATCGAATTCTAAAAGATCATCTTCAGGAATATGCGGCCCAGGTTTCAGGTCGGGTTAAATTTGTCAAAGAATGGTCAGGGTTTCATAACCTTCAACAAAAAAGAGAACGCGGACAAAGCCATCCAACTCTTTAATGGGATTGAAGTTTATGAAAAGAAGTTGGGGGTTCAACGCACGAAAAGTATTCCGTTTCCCCCTCTTGATGATAAACACGGCAAGAAGTCCGAAGTTGATCAAGATCAAGGTATCAGGAAATTTAAGTTTTTCGAATTTACCGATAGATTTATGAATGCATATCACTCAAATTTTTCTAGGATTTGCGGTTGTTGACACTCCTCCAAGTTCTTCTAATGCAGCAAACACTCCATCATCTTTTGGAGATGCATTTGCAGAGAAATTTACAGAATTAGCAGTGGACGTGATGAAAATTCAAATTGCAAAAGCAAACTCAAATGCCTTGGCCACAGCCCTGACCGACACTGCTGCCACTTCTAAACAACAGAACAAGTCAAAGGGTCGTGGAAAGTATGAGAAGGATTCTAATTGCGTCATTCAATAGAAGAAAGGTGTAGGTGGCTGATTTGAGGGGTTTACGAATAGTTAGTTATTCATCAATTCAATTTCATAGCAGTTAATGAGCAAAGTCTTTTAGTACCGAGTCTGTATTTGTGCAACACTTATTTTATTTCCC
>JAAXNX010000298.1:0-34312 GCA_036491905.1 Folsomia manolachei
AAAAAAAATAGTTACTTTTTTTAGCCCAACAAAAAAATCAGAAATGTATCGCACACTCTGATAAGAAAGAAGCTAGTGCTATATAGAAAAGAACCAATTTGTACATCGTTACGGAGTAATGGTGGTGTTGGCGATTTCGAAGCCGAACCACCCACCCCTAATCCATCCTTGTCATTGCTCTCTTGTAGTTTAATAGAGTGAAAAGTCAAGTCGTTCCTTCCCTGCGATGCTCTCTGTGTATTGATTACGTGTCTTATCTTGATCTTTTTTCTCGTGGTACTTCAAGTGTTAAAATATATTCTTTTTTTTTATTCCAGTCGAACGGAATGACCAAGAAGAAAGGAGCTTGTTGAAATCGGAGTGGTAGCTGAAGAATCTCACCTGGTCCACGTACTTTGTTCTGAAGTACTTTTTGGCAGCTCAAATAATGATGGCGAGTGGAGAAACAGATACATTCAGGTTGTTTGAACCAACCCATGATAAGGGGGAGGCAACTAGGAACAGAAAAATCTCAACAAGTTCAAGAAGAACAAGATCTTCAAATTGGCATCGGATTAATTTAATATCAGTCTCCTTACTGTTATTTATACAACCACACTTTTCTTTGGCTGCCGGTATGTTTCATAAAATTACTTCCTGTTTTTTTATGAGTGATTATTGTGCTTAGAAAGTCATAACTATATTTTGCTTTGCAGTTCAATCCCCACCATCCATAACGAAGGAACCTCCCACGGATGAGCTTCTATTTCAAGTGGCTGTCCGTCAAGATGAGAACGACAAACCTTTCATAATTGAATGTGAAGCGGAAGCTGAGCCTGCTCCAAAATATAGATGGATGAAAAATGGAAAGGAATTCAATTGGCAGGCTTATGATGATAGGATATCCCAACAACCTGGAAGGGGTACACTGGTAGTTACTGCCCCAAGGACAGAGGATGTTGGACAATATCAGTGCTTTGCCACGAATGAGGTTTGTAGTGGGCGTGTGTCGTTACAAAAGTATTAATGTCGAACGGAGGAAGAGACATGGCTAATCGTTTTTTGTTAATTGTTTTTTTTTATTTGTAATTAACAGTGGGGAACAGCGACGAGTAACTCGGTGTTTGTTCGAAAGGCAGAATTAAATTTGTTCAAGGAGGAAGAACCACCAACTATCGTGTCTGAGGAGGGTGCTCCTTTCAGACTTAATTGCAATCCTCCTGACGGATGGCCCAAGCCAAAAGTTTATTGGATGTTGCAGGTACTTATTCCATTTAAAAACAGGAAAGGAATTATGAATTTGACACCTTTGTTAAATTGTAGAACCCACAAGGTGCCCTGATTAACATCAATTCCTCAAGAATAACCGTAGATCCTGAAGGAACACTTTGGTAAATAAATATCTCATAATTGAGTATCTCGCTCACAATGAATAGAATAAGTCATTGATGCGTTTTATTTACTTCCAGGTTTTCTAATGTTACTCGACCGGATCGGAGTTCCAACTTTTTGTACTCTTGTGCCGCCTATTCATCCTTTAGAAATGAATATAGATTGGGAAATCGAGTATATTTATCCGTTCAAGCCACCAGTAGTTCTGCAACTGCAAATAAGCATCCTCCCGTTATGCAATATTCCACAAAAAGAAACACTGTTGCATTAAGAGGAAGCAGTGTCAGGTATTTAAGTCTTCAATTTCAAGAAATTAGTATGCGTCGTTTCTGGTTTGCTACTTCCTCTCTAAACCTACTTCTCTATTAATAGCCTCTGGTGCATTGTTGGGGGCACACCGCTCCCGGAAATAAAATGGGCCAAGAAAGGAGCCTTTCTCCCATCCGATATTGAATATGACAATTATGGCAAAACACTGAGAATTAACAACGTGGATTTTGAAGACGAAGGAAACTATGATTGCGTATGTCCTTCAAATATAATTATCATAATAACTATATATCGTGTGGTTTTAACTTCTATCTAACTTATGATTTAACTACAGGATGCCTCGAACGGAGTTGGTAGTCCGATATCGTATTCGGTTCACTTGAGTGTTTATGGTAAAAAAAACATTACTAATATGTTACCGTTTGTATCCTTCCTGTTGCTTCTTTTTTGTTTGTTTGACAAGTTGCTTCTTTTATTCACAATTTTAGCCGTGCCGTATTTTACTGTCGAACCGGAAATCCAAAACGCTGCGGAAGGAGAAAGTGTTGAGGTTGGTTTATGTGTTTAAGTCTCACAAGTTTTTATCCAGACATTTTAACATTCCGAGTTGTGTTCAGTTCGAATGTTCAGCAGCCGGCAAGCCAGCTCCGGAAATTAAATGGATCCACAATGGGAAGCCATTAGAGGAAGCTGATCCTAACCCAAGAAGGAAGCTGGTTGGAAACAAGATCATCATTGAAAATATCAAAAAGGCCGATACCGGTAATTCAACTACTATTGCAACAGTTAGGCACAGATAATTAATCTTAAACACTTTACAGGAAATTACGGATGCAATGCTACCAACTCGTTTGGCTATGTTTACAAAGATGTTTACGTTAATGTTCTCGGTAAGCTTGGATTGGTATTAGCGACTTGTGAATTTTTAAATGCAGACATTTTTATAAAGTTTGTACTTCTATTTGTAGCGCTTCCTGCCGAGATTACTGATAAACCAAAAGATGTTGTCACAACGGATGGAAAATCAATTATACTAACGTGTCGAGTGTTTGGAGGTAATTTGAATGCATGAATAGGTTTTGTGTAATAACTGAAGCCATCTCTGTTAAACAAATTATTTTTTTCAAATCTTTCCAGCTCCTAAACCAATGGTTCGATGGTACAGAAATGATCAAGAATTGACTGGAGGAAGATTTAAAGTTCTGGTCACAGGAGACTTGGCCATTCGAGATGTGACCTTAGTTGATAGTGGTGAATATTTCTGTGACGCAAGAAACAAGTTCGGAAACGATAGTGCCAGTGGAACATTAGTTGTCAAAGAACATACATGGATTAATGACAAGCCGATCGATTACGAAGTCGCTGCTGGTACAACCGCAACTTTTCGTTGTAGTGCCGATACTGACTACAGTCTTCGTCCAATGCTGCAAATTCACTGGTTGCGCAATGGAGAACAGATTGATTTCGACGCTGAACAACGCTATGTCAAACTTCAAGACAACTCTTTGACCATTGATAAAACAACCGAACTGGATTCAGGAATTTACACTTGTCTAGGTAGGTAATTAATGGTAAATTACTAATAATAGTGGCATTGGGTCGGCTCTGTTTCTGGTCTGTCAACAAATTCAAGACTCTTTGCTTTCCGTGTGTTTTAATATTTGCAATTCTTAATTCGTATATTTTCTAGCTCAGACAGATTATGATAACGACACTGCCAGTGCGACACTAACAGTCCAAGATGTTCCCAACCGACCCGAATTATTATCAATCAAATGTTTCCGACGCGATAGTACAATATCCTGGAAAAGTATGGGTGATCAGAGGTCACCAATTTTACATTACACGATCCAGTACAATACGAGTTTTACTCCGGACACTTGGGAAGTAGCAGCAAAAGATGTACCAGCCACCGAGACCAGTTACACAGTATCTATGAGCCCGTACGCTAATTACACTTTCCGTGTGATTGCAAGAAACAAAATCGGACCATCTATTCCCTCTCTGCATTCCGAGGTTTGCACAACTCCACCTGACGTTCCGTTTAAAAATCCCGAAAATGTTAAAGGGCATGGTATGATTTGATACCATTTTAATGGCATGAAATAATTAAATCATGCCAATAATTTGATTAATTTTATTAATTTTATTTATTTTTATTTTAAAAAAGGTACATCACCAACAAATTTAGTAATAACATGGACTCCAATGCAAGAAATTGATCACAACGCACCCAAATTCAAATACCAAGTCCAATGGAAGCCAGACGATAGTTCTTCACCTTGGCAGTTGGAAGAAATAAAGGAATGGCGAAGAAATGAGTTGATAATTGAAAACCAGCCAACTTATCGACCGTATTTAATAAAAGTCAGAGCACTTAATGAAATTGGAGAGTCCAATGTGGCTCCAACAGAAATCCGTGGATTTTCTGGACAGGCTGGTAAGATTTTTGTTTTAAAAAAATTTTAATTGGTAAATCTACATTTCCAATTTTTCATGTCCAACAGAACCAACGGATGCCCCCGATAATTTCACAGTAATTGGAAAAACAGAGCCTCATGCAGCACTAGTATCATGGAGCCCAGTTTCACCGACTAGCCTCCGGGGAAAATTTGAGGGGTACAAGGTCCAAACTTGGACGGATACCGATGGTGAAGACGACCGACGTGAAATTTTGATCAAGAATGATGTAAATAGAGCTGTGATTGACAAGCTAGTTCCCTTCACCAAGAATTACTTGGTTGTAATGGCGTACAACACGGGTGAGTATTTACTTTATTTCTGAAATGTAGCTTTCTTTAAAATCTTAAAACCGTCACTTAATTTTTTCAGATCATAATGGCCCACCGAGTCGCACAATTGAAGTGGTTACTCCAGAAGGCGCACCGGTAATTTATTTAATTGCAGATTTACGTATAATAAAATTCTGTTTTTATAACACATTCTACAATCTACAATGATAACTATATAATAGGGCCCAGTTGAGGCGTTTGAAGGGTATCCTCTGGGTGCCAGTGCGCTATTACTGATTTGGAGAAAGCCAGATCAGCCAAACGGACTTTTAACCGGTTACGAAATTTACTACCATAAAGTGATTGGAACTGAACTCGACATCATACAACAACGCAGCCCAATCGATGATCCTGAGGAAACCAGGGCAAAACTTGCAGGTCAGTTTGTCTTTCAAATTAATTTAAATTAAACAAGATTTTTTTAAATTATTCAATATAATATTTATAATTTCATGGACAGGGTTGGAACCTGGGACGAAGTATCGCGTTCATATTCGTGCTAAAACTAATGCAGGAGCCGGAGACGAGTAAGATGCGTATAAATACTTATTAACACTGCACAAAACATTAGTGTACATTATTTAATTTAAATTATTGCAGCACGTTTATTGAAGTAAGCACTGAACCGCTCGGTATTCAGTTGCCACTTGAGGCACCGAAATTCATATGGAAAACAGTTGAAACGGAAAATGGACGGGCTGCAATTCGTGTGAAGTGGGTCCCTAATTTGCATGGATCTGGTAGGCCAGGATCTCATTTCTATGTCCAGTACAAGTAAGAAAAATTAAAATTGAGTTAATCTCGTGGGTTCGGAAAATCTAAACTGCATCTGAATACTTCGCAGGGTGTACGGGAGGACTGCATTCGAATCAACAGAGCCAGAACTTTATGAGGTAGATTTACTTTTGTTTTGACATGTCAATCTTAATGGATAATTAGGTGGATTTTGAATGGCATTAATGTAAACCACTGTTTTGTAGGATTACATCATTGTGCGTGGCTTAGAGACTGGCGAAACTTACGTTTTCAGAGTTGTGGCAGTTGATGGGACACTTACAAGTACCTCTGATGAAGAAGAAATATATACTTATTCAGGTAGGTTTAGTCCAAATTAAAAAAACTTTTGCAAAATGTACATTATTAATGATTGAATATGCGGTTGTTTTATTTATTTTAGATGGGCCCATGGTTCAAAAAGCGGCAGCAACATCCACAGGATGGTTTATTGGATTGATTGTTGCGATCGCCTTTTTGCTCCTTATACTTATCCTGGTTTGCATCATAAAACGCAACCGAGGAGGCAAGTACGCAGTTTACGAAAGGGAAATTGCTCACGGACGCCTTGATTATGATGAAGGTGGATTCCGGGAATACTCTCAACCGTAAGTGTTTTTCAATATCATTGGATATTCGAATGGAGTTGTTAATGTATTCTTTCTTTTTTCATGCAGGGCTGAAGCTTCTGGAGGAACTTCCACAGGAGAATTCAAACCTCCCCATGAGTCTGATACTGAGTCCATGGCCGAGTACGGAGACGAAGGTATTTATTTAAATGCCTTAAAATTAAACATTGCAAAATCCGTTAATCATTACTATTTTATTGCCCTCTACAGCCGGCAAATTCACGGAAGATGGCAGCTTCATTGGTCAATATGGTGTGAAAAAGAGGCCTGAAAATCTTCCAAGTCCCATGGCCACTTTTGTCTGAACTTAATTTCAAAACCCAGCTAACCCGATCTACCTTTAACGCTAATTCATTTTTTTTTCAACATTGGCGTTATTACTGACAACTTATTACAAACATAGCTCTCACAACATATAAATTTATCATTTGACGACATGAATCTCACTTTCATTGAAGTGTTCAATTTTTTATAATTTAATTTTTTATTCTTTTGATTGACGACAAGAGTGTGAAATTAAGGGACGAGAAGGTTGAGGATGCCAACCAAATCATTAAGTGTACCTAGATTATTATACAAATGAAACGAGTAATTTTAATCTTAATCTTCGAATCTCACAAAGTTAGAGGAATTAACCAAGCATTTTTGTGTGGGCACCGTTAAGCTTTACAATTTCGTGTAAACAAACTTTGTAAGCTACCTTTGCTCCGATTCCGAAATGCACTACATTTACAGTAGAGTAAAACTCGTCCATGTCCAACACTGTAATTTTAAGGTAGGATTATATTAAAGGTGCAAAAATTGATAGGTTTGTGCAGAAGGCGTTTAAAGCCAGGTTGTTAATTAATAATAAAATGACTAGGATACGAGATACATTGTCCATTTTGCAGCTGCTTAAAATGACTTGTGAAAACTACTGAGAATTTTTGCCTTAAATTTATTTTTTAAACAAGCTTTATCAAAGTACTGAAGTAACTTTTCCGGTGGTGGTCAAAATATTTTATATTAATGATAATTACTTATTACAAACCGTCGACTTGTAATTGCTGCTGCTGCCTAAATTAAAAATAGAAGACATGTTGTATGAGTGCCTCCTTTAATCACTCGATTCTAGTATTTATCTTGTACAATAAATCGACAAAAAGACGCTGACTGCTGCATTTATAATATTTGTAAAAGGGTAGTTATGTAATCACAGCTATATAACTTTTTGAGAATGATGACATTATGAGAGAAAGAAACTTTTTATTTTATATCAATGACATAATAATATGTTGCCTTTATTTTGTGAAATTGAAACACTGAATGAATGTTATACAAGTAATCTTATGGTATGGTCTTTTTTCAGCTAATGACTCGACCGTAGTGCATTTATAAATGTAGTCGATTTGGTTGTAATTCAATAGCTTTAGTGTGAATTATATCGTAGTGTATTAAACTAAGGAATTATTGCTTTAACATTTTCTACAAAATCACATCCAACACCACATTAAAATAAGGCAGTAATGTTGAACCAAACCAAAATAAAACAATGTCCCCTGGAATTTTGTTTTCATTCTCATTACCTTACATCATATAAGCAATATTATGTAATCCCCATTCATCCCATTGGTATTACAAGGGAAGACGTAGATTCCAGAATTTTGTCCTAGTGGTTAAATAATGGTTGCGAATATTTAGCAAGCATGGTTCAACACATTCTGCTAACCAAGTCCATTTGATTTCTAGGTTTTCATGAATGAAAATCCTCCGTCCAAAAATTCACTGACGTCAATCCGTAGGTTAAGAAACAAGAGTAATGGATAAGATCTTCTCTCCCGAGTAAAACTACGACAAACACAATGAATGGATTGGTTAGTTTGACTAACTTAGTTATTGTGTAACATGACAAAACAGTTTTAACTCTTACCCTCCAATTATTTTGTTGTTCTCAAACTTTATGAACTTGACCAATTTGAGGTCCCATTCAAAAATTTGCAATCTTAATCTCCATTCTGTACTCTGCTTCTTCTTGCGGCATGTGCGAATTACGATTAAGCACAGTTTTTTGCAAACAATCAACGCCAACCTCATTACTTGGTTGCCTCCCTTCGTTAACCAGGCAAAGTTCAAGAATTTCTGAACATTTTTCATCAATGTAAAAAGCTTCCGTTTGCTAAGACAAAGACAATGGCGTGTGGCAGCCGTAGTATCATGTCATTTTCCTGGTTAGGTGCCATCATCATCATCAACCTCTTTAATTTCGCAGTCAAGAAAATATACTTGACTCTGTCTACTTTGCCTTGACTCTTACTTGTGCTTTTTAGTTTTTATCATAATGTGCTCAAGAGTAAGTAAGTTGCAAAGATTAGTCAGGCCATGCAAGGAAGATGCTCGCCCAGATTCAAAATGAGTCGGTTTTGTCTCACTCGATACCACACACCTCCCACGGATAAGGTGTGTCTTCCTAAAATATTTTGCAAACTTTGCACTTCTTACTGATTCCTTGGTTCAAATCGGAGATATAATTTTCTCAATTTTTTGATCAATTCTAATATGACGTGTTCGGGACAACTTCCGTTTAGTAGAAAGCATTCCAAAGTTGGAGTTCAAAAAGTGTGTTAAAATGTGCAAATGCATGTAATACGATAGATATTTGTTTTTTTGAAAGCAAAAAAATGTTCCGAACTCGACACTGGTGGGTCGGAAGGAGAGAAAAGCCCGAAGTAAATAAAAGTCAGCCCCCGATGCTTGGCACGGTACGGGAGGAATCCAAGCTGGTTAAAACTCATGTACAGTTAGAAAACGGGTGCCAAGTACACTAATCGAAAATACTAAAAAGTCACTTTTCCCTCATATCCTGCCTGCCTCCACAACTAACTAAGTTTCTTAACTGAGTCATCTTGTAATGCATAGATGAACGGGAGCAGTTAAAGATATAGAAGTATTCCTTCAAACAAAACTCGGACAAATTGCATAAGAACACATGTGGTGAATCTTTTTAATCAACCGCTTTTATACATTTTCAACATACTTTTCATTCTCTTGATTGTCTTCAGGCAGATGCAGTGAACCTTGTTGGAAGTTCAATTAAAATTTGGGAGTGAATTGATTTCATGGGATTGTGCTCATGAAATAGACACGAGTCTTCTCTAGCAGTTGCCCAATACACCGGTGGTAATCGTAATCAACATATTTGGGAAGTGTGCGTCTATGGGGAAATTACGAAATTTTTCCATGTTGGGATGGAAAGTGAATCTGGTACCGGAAGAGAAAGCATGGAAGAAAATTGGAAAACAGTAAAACTTAAAATGAATGGAGAACTCTTCAAATTAATCTGCTTTCCCACATGGTTCCAAGAGAAAGTTGAATTTGTTCCTCTCCCGAATTTCGATTTACTTGTTCGTGCCGCAAAGTGAAATATGACGAAGGTTTTAATCATGAGAGCCAAGATGGGGAAACAAGCTTTCTCCTGGACATGTAACAATTTAAAATGCAGTAAAAGCTATATTTGTGTCACTGACCCTCTAATTACACTCCGGCTAAGCCAGAAACGATAAAAATGAATTAAAGAGAAAGTATCTTACGATTTGCAAAACAATGTGATCTCTTGACCGGTTCTGATTGACACCTTTCTCCGTGCAAATCATTTTTGTTTCGACAATAGCACGGCTTCCCACGTTAATAATGTCGATGAGAATGATTATGAAGTTAAACGCCACCAACGCCTCCTCATTGGGTATGGATGTGTCAAAAGGTCACGTCAAAAGTGCCATGGACAAAAGAAAAAGTACAATTATTATGATACCTCTCAAGTTAAAGAGAGTTTATTCGAACCGAGTATCCTGATTTTCATTAACAATAAGACTATGCAAATTGTTTATATATTTAATGTGTTCGATATTTCTACAGGATATGAGAATAGCTTTATAAAGTGCTCTTTTAAATCTTAATCATCAATTAGTACGTAATTATTGTAAGTTTTCAAGATGATGTTCACGGGGAAGGGGTTATCTTCGAAGGGGTCTCACAGGCCAAACAGGAGTCATTCCAGTAGTAATTCTTCAACTTCAGAGTCAACCCGAGCTCGCTCCAGTGATGTAAGTTGACATTTTTTAAATTTAAATATGTGGAAATAATGATTTAAGTAGTAATTGTTTTTTGCCCGTCCTCATTACTAATTGTGGCTGGTTCAATACGTGACAATAATGCACAAGTCTCCTTAACCTTGCCACCATTGCTTCCGATGTCATTCACTGATAAGTGCGACATTGTGCTTTATCCTTCTCTCAATTCGCATCCAATTTCATTTTCATTGTCTCTTATTAAAGAGATGAGTTAGTTTTAACGAGGGATTGTTCCACTTTTATCTCAGCAGATAACATTGCACCACTACTACTTAAGCTCCAGAAATACACAAGTCAAGTTATCACAATTCAGTGATTTTACTACAACCATGTACAATATGTGCATGACAGGCTTAATTAACAACCATTGACACCAAGAGCATGACTCACAACCACTCGACTAAACTTGGTGTGATACAATGCTAAAAAGCTTGACCAAGTCACAATCCTGTCCACCACTGCGACATAAGAATATTGCTCTGATCATCTTGTTACGACTGACACTTGACCGACAAAAGTGGTACTAACTTTGTCTTTACTTGCAAGATTTCGTATGAAAGTGATAATTTCGCCCAACCAAATTAAAGTCAAACAAGCCAAAAAACATTTAATGAATGAAGTAATTACGCCAACCCAGAGTGAATTGTGATTCGGTGACTTGGCTTTTCGTGGTATATTTTGTGGCACACATTATGTTGCGGTTGTGATACTTGAGACGTGATGAAAAGGACTACGCTAAAGTAACCAAACCGTAAAAGGATGACGCAAATATATTCCCCATTTGGAAGTGTTAGTAAGCACATAAACGGAAATCATACAAAACCAAAAGATACGAGTGTGCAAAACTTTCCATGCAATTCATCTTGAACCTGTTCCTTTGACTTTTTCCCGTGTTTACATCAAACCTCATTATGGACCACTTGTTGTTTGACAGTATTGAGTCGTACAGTTTGGACAGTAAAATGTGGACAAAGAAACCATTTCTGTCCCAAAGTCCACACCCCCTGTCACCACCGCCTTCACCCTTACCAAGATCTAAATCACCGAACCAAATCATTCCATACCATCTCAAAACACAAACTAACCAATTAAACGTTGTAAGGGTTGTCAATCCACATTTCCTTGTCCAGCACGAAAATGTAAGGGTTGTAAAAAAATGGTACAACTTTTCTTAACTTGATAAACTGGCAAATGCTTCTTTTCGCAAGATTACGATCATTTGAGACAGTTTGGTTAATCCAACTTTATCGCAATTTGAACTATTTGTTAATCTTAACATTTTAAAGTTTTTTTTCCTTATCCAGGGCCGTGGTGGGCGCGGCAATAGTTCCGCATCGGTATCAACAACTCGTACAAATTCCGCATCGACTTCCGCCGGAATGCGTCTCCTCTCTGATAGCGAAGGTAAGTTTCACTAATTTGATTTTTCTCGCATAACTTTCTCTTTCAAGTAACTCGTTAAAAACGGTGCGAAAATCATTACAAAATATTCGAATCCAAATAAACTCCAAGTAAACTACTCCTCAATCTCGTATTTATTTACAAACCCGATTTTACGCCCCTAATTTAGTCGTAAAACGGGGAAAATTTGCTCATAAAGCCGGAAAAGTGTTACTTGAATGCATTTCCAGTGAAAATATTTACTTGCAATTTTCCTCCGTTTAAAAAGTGTTTGACTCTAATAAAAAAGGAGAGCAATAATTTTGACTTACTACCGAAGGCATACCTTGGCTTGGCTATGGTATGCAATAATTTGCATGAAATACAACCAACTTGTGAAGAAGGGCAGCGTAAAATAAATCAGGCAGAGTTTAAGTCAAGCATTATTTGTTTATTTATGGTTGAGGGAGAAGAAACGTCTTCATTTCATCGTTAGACTGGCTCCGAGGCGAGGATTTTTATTTTTTGGAATTTTTCTCTTGCCGACACTATTTTACTCTGATATCTTTTCCTGTACTTGCTTATCATAATATTGGAGCTGCTGTATGTATCAAGTTTTCATTTCCAAGTATGTCTGCAGCTCGAGTGCAGTTTAGACTTCAAAATCGGTCTTTTTATTTTTACAAGGGAACGCGGCAGTCCGTGATTTTGATGGATGAAAGTCTGGCTTTAATCCAAAAGTATTTTTTATGACAGAATATACAGATTTATGGAATATTTCAAGGCTAATCGCATCCCACCAATTACTTATACTTTCAAGTAACAGTCCAAAACATCGCTGTGCCTAACAAGTAGGAAATTAAAAGAGAACCGTGCAAATCGAGGTTCTGGAGAGTTTGATAGATTCAAGAATTTTGAATCAATAAGGTTTTTTTGAAGCAATAAGATTCAAAACGTGTGGTAACTATTTTTTTTATTAACTAAAATGAACATTTTTTTATTTATAATTGTTTTTATGTAAAAGTAAAATTCCACAAAATAAGCAGTCACACTAGAAAAGCCAAAAGTGTACTAAACCAGGAATACAAAAATTTCTTAATCCTGCTTGATTGAGTGGGTTAATTAATTATGTTATATTGCACATATTTGCACGTATTTTACAAAATTGGCATACATTGGGCTGCCATTGTGCTCGGTTGTCTTTTATTGAGTCACTCCATACGTCGTTAATTGAGCAGTATGAATAGAAAGGGGAGGAGATGGGCTATTTGCCACCCATCTTAAATTGACTGATTCCCACTTTTACCCGTTCCCAAATAAATTCCACGCTCTCCCACTTTCTACTTGGGACAGAATTGATCAGACTAGAAATTCGGAACTAAAATTTATTGATTGTCATCCATTTCATGAAAATGTCATTGCTACTCAGTGACACAAGCCATTTCCAGTAAATAACTGCGCATGATATCGGAATTTTTAGGTTCTTATCCAAATTAAACAGCTAAGAAATCAGAGATTGACTTGGCTTCCGATAGAAAAAGTATCCCACAACATTCCTGGAACATCATTACAAGAAATTTGTGTGGTTGCCATTAATTAAATCGTTTTCACGGGTTTTGAATCCAACTTAATGAGCTAGATAACTTTTTCCTATGGCAGACTTTTATAGTCTGCAATTTTTATTCTATTTGAACGTCCCTGATCTTCATAATTTTCATATTTGAGTGAGAGTGAGTGAAGGCTTTTTTTAAAAGTGTTGTTCTTAAAATGGATTCACTTCAGCATTCTGACTCCACACCATTCCAAGTCAGTCTTGTCTGCAAACTTGACTCTTAACGTGTTTTATGGTATGCCGTTTTTGTAAGACTGACTGAGAGACTTGTCAGTGATGAAAGACATACGGTTCCAATTAATAACTTCACCACAAACTTCAATTTATTTATAACCAACTCAACCTATAACTAGCATGAGTCTTTTCCATATTCCAAAATCTATAACAATTACTCATGTTTTATTATTGGAACAAAGTATATTCACTCATAAGGTTTGCACTTTTTTCAAGTTTCTTGCTCTCCTAATACTTACTCTAATGTCTGTCAAAATGTTAGGATGTAAGACAGCCAGCAATTTGTAACCACACCAAAGTACAACTAAACAATACATGGATACCTATTCTATACTAAGGTGTTACAATGTCAACTTCTTGTTAAGGAAATGAGTCATATTGTCACGTCACGTGTCAGATGGGATGCGACGCTATGTGGGTGTCTTGACATGAAGTAGAAGAGTGACAACAATATTTGTAACAAATTTTTACATTTACAGGGAACATAGAAGAAGAAAGCAGTAAGGAGTCGGGGGAAGGTTACAACATTACCGGAAGACGGGGAGCTATAAAACATCAAAAAGTTCATGAAGTCAAAGGGCACAGATTTGTTGCGAAATTCTTTAGGTACTAATTATTTAATGACCCGTGCTGGACTTGTGTCATGCATGTTTTTCTATTAGGCAACCCACTTTTTGCGCATTTTGTCGAGACTTCCTGTGGGGGTTTGGGAAACAGGGGTACAACTGCCAACGTAAGTATTTTAGCCTTTTTTCCAGCTTCAAAAAAAAAAGAATGAACTATTCACAATGTGAGACTGACACTGGCAGCTGGATTGGTATGAGATCTAACGGAAAATGTTTGAAAAGACGAAAGGTTTTGAAACTATCCGTTATCCGTCGCTTTCTTCACTGGTTTCACTTTTTATCCGCAGAGAAAAAGATAGTCAATGCCTGCCAAAAATTAGTTAAGAGACTGTGAAACGACAATGTTGAAAGACTGAGTCAGGCCAAAACCCGTCGTTTTTTTTGCCAAAACCAATGCCAAATGAATGGGTGTTACTTTATAAGCGACAAGTGCATACTATGGATAACCGATGGTACATGATAAGCGATGCGAGGGTGCCAAGTCGTTAGCTTATCATTAGTTGAAAAGCTTTGAAATTTTGTCGCTAGTCAGCGGTGAAAGCGTTGGAGTAAAAATGCGCCGATTTTTAATGCTGAATAAAAATTATGTTTTTTACAGTTTGTCAAACAAGTGTGCATAAAAAATGTCATTTGAAATTGTTGGGAAAATGCCCAGGATCTGGTAAAGAATCTCAGAGCACAATTGTAAGCCATTTCCTAACAATCAAATGAATTGAAAAGTTTTAACAATGAATCTTAAGTGTAAATCTGTGTTTTGCTTGTAGTACCTCAGAGAAAGGTTCAAAATAGACGTTCCTCATCGATTTAAAGTGAATAACTTTAGGTATGTCGATCGGATGCTAGTAACTGAATGAAATTCTACATTTCAAAATGTTTTACTAACTCGTTTTATATATTGCATTTGTCCACTTAGGAGTCCTACCTTTTGTGACCATTGTGGTTCCTTATTGTATGGTTTGTTTAAGCAAGGTTTAAAGTGTGAAGGTAAGATTCTTTTCAAACATTTTGAATATCATGTTTTGTCTCGAGAGAGTGCAACTTTGTTTTTCAAGTAAATTAAAAAAAAACGTGCTGCAACACTACATCCTTATCACATCTTTATCACGATCAGAACGACAGCAATCTGCAGAATCCTGAATACACACCTAATTGCATCAACTGAAAACTGCACGTATCCAAACAAATACTTTTTCAACATTGTTTCCAGATGGGTCATACTGCGCAATCCGTTGTTTTGTTCTCATTCGAAATCCTGTCAAATGTTTTAAGCATTTGTCAAAGTGGGTGAAACAAATTAAGGCCAAGGTTTCATATATTTGATTGCAGTAGTCCAGCCAGATAATTCTCAGTGTATTTTCTATATCTGACTTTGCTACAAGCAACGATGTCATGCAGAATACTATTCTTTTAAATGACGAACGAGTTTTCCACTAATTGTCTTCAACTGAATGTCAAATATTTGGACCACTTAACTTTTACTCTCACTTGACGCCTCTGGTTATGAGCTTTGGTTAATGCTTGTCTGGAACAATAATCAGTCGGCAACATAAACTAAAGCTTAACGACTCACGATCCTGCGACTATTTGATGAAATATTTATGTCCTACTTGAAATTTTGACAGTGCATGAATTCCAATTTCAACCCCAACCTGCCTTTTTATGATTATGAAAATACAAATGACATTATCGACGAACTTGCCTCGTAAATTGGAAACCCAAACGAAAACGACTTGTTTAGAAAACTGTAATCAAAACATTGAAAATTGTCATAATTCATAGTACAACCATATACTATAGACTTCGGAGGAAAGTTCACGTGGTTTTTGATCTTATGCTAAAAGTTAAAATTAGAGAGAGAGTCAGGACACTTATCCAACCTTTATTTTTAGACGTGTTTCTTTTCATTGGATTTTTTTACCCAAGTAAATGTGAGCTTAGCTTAAATAAACTATTGTACATAATGAATGCATGGCTGAAAATGCACAGCTAATGGGTGTACAAGTGTTTGGGAGATAAGTGAACATTTTTTAAAACATTTAATGAACCAGCTGGAAAATCTCATCATGTTCAACAAGTCGGCAATTTGTTTATGTTATCAAAAATGCCAAAATGTCTGAAAAACATGGTTTGACATGATCTTATCCACCAGTGAGGTTTCATATCGGTGGACGTATGTATCGCCAATTAGTCCGCATGTTAGTTTTAATGCTGGTGATGCAAATGTTGACCATGGACTTTTCTGCCATTCAAGGTTTGTTTATCCCATGCATGTGCGAAACACGGTTTTTAATTCTTATACAATTTTGCAGTGTAAAACACTTGATTTAAAAGATTTATACGCCAACACATTTATACTTGCACCTGGACCTTACGCGCATAATAATGACCCAAAATAGAAAACGAAAAAACGAAAAAAATCTGCAAAACAGGCGTGCTCTCAAACTACCAACTTTAAGCCTTATTAAAGACCGACGAATTAATATGTCCACAATTTCATCGCACAAAGATGCATAACTGATTTTGTTTGTAGCAGTTTACCGCACGTGAATCTAATCGACCTTTTCCAGTCGATTACTCCAACGGGTTGGACCTAAAATTTTTAAATCAGGATAGTTGAACGCCTACAAAACGAATACAAGGGCCAATTTAGTGTCGTCGATTAATCAGATTTTTAATATTTTCTCCGGCACATAAGAGCCTTCTGGAAGCGTTTTTATGTCATTTTAAGAAATGAAGTTGGTACACATACAACTTTTTCGAGTGATTTGATCACAACTCATACAAGTTAGACACACAGGCTTCGATCTGGTCGACTGATTTTAATCTAACCTGACTTGATTAAAAGTTCGAGACAGCATGGAGCTGCTTTCGTTTCGGTTGCAACTTGCAAAATTATTTATCTTATCTGACTTTGTGAATTTTTTGCTTCAAGCTTAGCTTCAAGCTGGCTGGCATTGAAAAAAGGGGATTAAAATCATTCAGAGTCAAAGATGTTGGGGTATTATTACCTCTGCCAAAAGTGTGAATGTAATTTATTTGGAGAGAAAAACATAAAAATGGTATTTTATGTGAGTCACATACATCTTGTTACACTCGTGATACATGTACATTTTGGTTTCAAGAGTTATGCCACGTATTTCCGACAAACAGTTTAAGTTAAAGCTCTGATTGATGAATCTTTATGCACTTCTTAAATTTCATTGTATTGTTCCTTAATTTCCAAGTTGAACTTGGTCGGCGTCAGTGGAATGAGTCATTGTTGAAAAATAGCCTAATTATTTAAAAAGCTGCACAGTTAAATGTTTTGTCTTAAACGGCTCTGCGTTCAGCGAGTTAAGGTTAATTAGTGCCATTTAAACATTTCAGTTTCTGGAGTAGGAAACTATGCAAATCTCCGTACATATGGCGCTAGCCAATTCTTCTCCCTCTCTGTCATCCGAACACAGTAATAAACTTGAATAGTGTAGGAAAGTAAATTTAAAAATAGCTCGTGGGAGGAGCGACAATGACAATATTCTATTTCTAAATTCATTATCGACATTCACCAAGCCACAAGAAAAGTTGTTTGTTACACAACAAGTTTTGGAAAAGGCAACCCTTGTGCATTTTAGCAATTAATGAATAATGGGAGTCTTTTTTAATGTCTGAATTTCCGCTTGAACTCCCTCAAAAAAGAAATCTTAACTTTAATCTTGATGCGGAAGGAAGGAAATGTTGCAGAAGCCAAAATGAGTTGGATTAAAAAAATCCTTGGTACATTTAACTAAGCTAAAATGTACGAAATCGAAATACTGCGCTAATGGTCGGAGAAATGGATCAACACTGTTTACGTTTAGCAGTCGTATATGCCAAAAACCTTACACCCGAGCGTAAACGTAAACGCCAATGTTCCCATCCATCCGTCGCAGACAGTCTAAGGACATGTCGAAAGCGATGTAATGCCAAATCCGGTTTACATATTCATCCATGCTACATCCCAAACCAATACCAGTTTAGTTGTTTCTTGGACGGAGTTGGTTAAAGTTTAGTTGGTCTGGTCGGAAGTTTCAGTTTGATTGCTTACACTTATCGAAACGACGGGAAACGGATACCGTTCTTTTAGTGATTCTCTGATCACGAGTTGATCGCTGCAAGAAAAAGTGAAACAAGTATTTGCAAAAAGTTTGGTTTTACACCCACTATTCGCGACTTTACCTAAACTTTAGGTCCTAAAGTCATCATGAAAAGATGACTAAAATTAAAAATCCGTGAAAGTTATTAATCCGTTTAAAAATGCATTATTCAAACAAAAGCTCAAAGTATGGTTCAAGTAGTGGCAGTGGTAGTTCTGGTAGTTCCGGGTATTCTTCCGGTCCCCTCAATTCCCTCCTCCTAGGGCGATACGATTATGGAGGATCTTCTGGAGGATCCTCTTTTCCTAGTCGATCTCCATTATTTGGAGGTGGTAGCTCATCTTACGGGAGTTACACCTCCTCTCTCGGAATGGGTTATGGATCCCCATTTGGAAGTAGTTATGGTGGAGGATATTCAAGCGGATATTCAAGTGGACAATTTTCTGGACTTGCCACAATTTCCGAGCATTCCGCAATGCCCTCTTCCTCATCCTCCGGCAGTGGGAGGAGACTCCCACGAGGGTATGTTCCTGCCTCCCTATTTCCCAATCCTGGTAATTATAATCCTCCTCCACCCTCGTATAATAAGAAACCTGCCGTCTTTGACACGGAGAATATTGATGTAACATCTCCAAGAAAGCTGTCAAATTCGGACTCGACACCTACTGCAACTCCGGGTGAGATAACCCGAGAAAAAACATTCGGTACAATTAAACGTGGCCGAACTGTGATTAGGATACGAACCAAGAATCAAAAGGAAAATCCCTACCTCACCGAGGAAGAGCAACTGGAGCGTGCCGAAGTCCGAAAAAAGGAAAAGGAACGAGATAACCTAGTCCAGAAATTGAGGGACGAGCTAAGAAATGATATCGACGACAAAAAGACTGGTGGGACTGCCATCCCGGGAAGAAAGGCTGCAGGAGATAAATTCCGAGAAAAGTTTATGATTCAAAGTAAAAAGAAAAAGTATGCAGGATATCGGAGACCAACCCTTTCCGATATTCGTAGTGAGCAGGCCCTCCTTCAGAAGGAACTGCAACAAAGACTGGCAATTGTGGAGGGTGTCGAAAAGGATTCCGAGGTTGACCTAGAAGTTCAGAATGAACGCCTGGAACAAGTCAAGGAACGGCTGGGACAATTGGATCGTCGTATTGAGCGTCGCTACTCTAAAGCGCTAAAGAATGCGCTAGCATCCACCACAGAGGATGAATCCTCGACGGAGGGTGAGGAACGGAAATCGTCCGGAACTGTGAAGAAACTTAAAAAGAGTTCTTCCAGAAATACGCTGAAATTACTGATGGGTGGAGAACACTCTCACTCCCAAAAATCTGTTCCAACCACACCACAAGATGAAGACAAAAGGAGTCCAATGCTCAAACGGAAAGCGACACAGAAATTCTTTTTCCCTGCGGAAGGTTCTTCGTCAATTCAGCGTGAAATTGTGGATGTGGAAGCAGTACCTCAACCGGAAGATGATTTTGAGAAGAATATTCTCGCTCATAGGAACACACTCAGAAAAAATAGTAGTCATCATAACATCAAGTATATTCACCCAAGAAAGTCGTCGCTGGATGTGGTGGATATTCTGGAATTGGCGAATACCATTGTAGGCGCGGCTGCGGCGGCGGAAATTCAAATGACAAGTAGAGAAGTGACACCGTCCACAACTCCTTCTCCAGCCAGTTTGGCAGAGGATAAAGGAATTGGGTTAGATTGTGATGGTCAGGTCAAACCAAAGAAGGGGAAAGTTGTTAAAAAAAGAAAAACTGCGGTCATAACTCCTCCCGTTTTTCCCATGTTGGATTCGAAATTGGAGGAAAAGTCTCCCATAATCACACCTCCATCCGTGATGGACAGATTATTAAACGAGAAAGTTGCCTCTACCCAAGTGGACAAAATTGTTCCACTGAAGAAAGTCACAGAGAAAATAGTAGAGAAAGTAGCACCGCCAACAAAACACATCAAGCCAGAAGGGTCACCCAGTCCTAAACCAATTCCAAAATCAACCTCCCCAATAAACGGGGTCAAGACGGAACTACTTCAAAAGAAAACCGCCTCACCACCCTTGACCCCAAAGAAAACTGAAAAAATAGAGAACGAATCTCTTCCCAAGCAAGATGCAATTTCAGCCGGAAATGCTAAACTCGCCAATGAAATCAAACCAGACTCCACTGCAGTAATCAATACCAAGCCTATTGCTTCTGCTGTTAATAAGCAGGGTGTATTTCCTAAACCACTCTTAAACAAACCGAAGCCTCAAGAAACCGGAGCCACTTCTTTGGACAAGGACACGAAACCAAAAGCAATAGCACAACAAACTCCAAAGTTAAAAGATGAAAAAACTTTCTCCTTGGATTCATTTCCGAGTGATACACCCAAACCAATTTCAAACTTACAATTAGTAAAAAAGGCTGAAACCGACGCTCAGAAAAAGAAGGCTGAACCAGGAAACACGTCATCCAAGACTGATGAAGGAAATGAGAAAAAATGTGATGCTGGAATGTCCCCTGAAAACAAGTTAGATAACAAATTCCACCCATTGCCAATGTCAATTCCACTACCACCTCCCTCGAAAGAAAACATTGTCGAAAAATTCGATCCCAAAATTTCAACTGCAACTGATGAAAAGATTTCTGACGGATGCAATAAATCCGAGCTAAGTAAATCTCCAACGCCTTCAATTTCCCCAGAAAAAGTTGGCTCGCCAAAATCTCCACCCCTTCAAAGTCCCAAGACTGACAAACCTGAAGTTAAGAAACCTATTGAAAAAAATCCTCTAGTAAACAAGTTTGGATTGAAATCCAATTCGCCAACACCACCCCCTCAGTCGCCGAAACTGAAAAAAATTATTCCCAATAAATACGAAAAAACTAAACATTTTACCTTCGATAATTCTGAGGTTAAAAGTGGCACTAGTTCTCCAAGTCCTGATAAGATTAAAAGTGGAACTACTTCTCCAAGCCTTTCACCGATTTCTCCTTCACTGTCCAGCCCCAAGGGGGATAAGGAAACTCCGAAAAAATACAAATCTCCACCACTGCTCAGTCCAAAATCTGAGAAGAATGAAGTACCTGAACAAGTACCTGAAATTAAGGGAGAAAGTTCCCAGAGCGTCCCTACTCTTCAAGAGAAAGTACCTGAACCTGAAGCTAGCCCTCAAAAAGAGGAAGTCCCACAAGAAGAGATTTCTGACTATAACGTCATTGTGGAGCAAATAACAAAGAAATTGTCCTCAGAAAACGAGGAAGTTAAGTCGGACGACGTTTCACTAGAAAGTATACTTTTACCTAGTATACCGGAAAAAGTGGAAATTGCCACTCCAGTCCCTCCTAAGTCTACAAAACTGGAAAATGTCACTCCAATCCCTGCCAAATCTGCAAAACTGGAAACTGCCACTCCCAAACCTGCGCCACAGCCCCAACCCTGCACATCAAGTTCAATTCCTAAAGAACCTAAAGTCCCAGTCCCAGTTGAACAAAAAATAAAAAAGACCCCTATCAAGAGTAAATCCGATGAGACAATGACCACATCTCAGAAACCGGAAGAAAAAGTCGTACCACAAACAGAAGTCACATTTGTCGTTACAGCACCGTGGAGAAAGCCTAAACCAACTCAACCTCAATCGGTTGAATCTCAACCCAAGAAGAGTGATGTGGCAAAACCTACCGAGACCTGTGACCCCCCACTTATCCCACCAACGCCGTCTGCCCCAACAGTAGCTAATGAACCGAAACCCCTTGAAAAAGAGAAAACTCCAACTCCACCAATAGTTGCTGTTGAACCGAAACCCCTTGAAAGAGAGAAAACACCAACCTTATCAACAGTTGCTGTTGAACCAAAAGTCCTTGAAAAAGAGAAAACACCCCCACCTACCCCAGTAGTACCTACTTCAACCTCTCCCACTCCTTGGAGAAAGCCACGACCAGCTCAACCCCAACCTCCTAAACTGGGCGAAAAGAAGAAATCAAAGTCATTAGAATCAAAATCCAAACCCAAGAAAAAAGAAGTCCTTCCCAGCTCGGCTCCTGACACTCCGGAAAGTCCTCTGACCACTCCTGTAAGTGGTGTCGTTGTCAGTGGTGAAGGTGAAGCCCAACCGGCCGTGTCAGGCATTAGTCATGCGATGCCAAAAGAAGAAAATGTCACCCACCAAAACTTGGATGACACCACAAAAGCAGAACGAGACAATAAAAATGAGTCTCCATCTCCACTCAAGTTTAACGAACAACAAGAAACGTCTCTGGATGCATCCTCCCTTGGTATTGAGCCAAAATCGGAAGAGGTAGAAATGGTTGAACAGGAACAGCCACCGACAACGCCAACTCCACCAGAAAGGTTATCCTCATCTAAGAGCAGTGGGAGTAGCAGTAGCACTGGCAGTGGGGGCAGCACACTTACTGCAAAATCAGGCATGATTCCATTTTTATTTGTTTTTTATTCGTGGTTTATCTCTGATGGGATTATTGACATTATGTGCAATAGACTAGGATTGCAACTTGTTTTGTCTTTCTTGGTCGCATTTAAGAGATTATTGAGGTCTGATGTGTTTAATTGGGTGAGACATTCACTACAGTTGACAGTATTTATATAAAATTCGGCTTCTAAAGTTAGATGAATTCAATGGTTTAGATATGTAGAAGTTTGAAATTGTTTCATCCCAGGTTTATTAACCCTTTACTTGTCCTGTGTCCTCAATACTAAAGGACGATTATTATTCTGACGCTACACGAACCAGCATTAGTAGTTTCTGGCTAAATACACAGCACACACTTTGTTTGCAAAATACGCCGTTCTGCTTTTCAAAGTTCATTTTCTACGCCCCATTTCACACTCCTGAATCTGGTTCTCCTTAAGATACATGCATTGACGTCAATCACTTTCTCAGTATATTGGTTCCTCCTTTCCCATATTGGCAGCCGCTGCCAGGCCACGGTGTTAAAGAAAAATATGATAAATTAAGTGGCATGACATAAGTTACCCCCAAAACATATAGACACATACATAACAGATGCAGGAGAAACCTCTTGCAAAATTCTCACAAAGTTTCCAAGATTTCCATCACCAGCCCATTTCCTATTTGCATACACATTGCCACAAGGTGACCATGTTGCAGGATTGCTGTCTTTATATTTATTTACATTTCCGTATAATTACACGGTTCACGAGTTGCACTCCTCGAGACGATAATATTATGAATACAATCTACATAACATTGTCCTTTACAAACATTTATAAATTATTACATAGTATGCAACGTCAACTGCCATCACAAATGCGAAATGTTTATGCCAAATTTGTGCGGTGTGAATCAAAAACTTCTCGCGGAAGCATTAATTGCTCTGCAGAAAGGTGATCCGGTTTTTCTTGATAATATTAACAAAACTGCTTTCATATCTTGTGACCAATTTGGTCGAATCAATGCAAAAAACCATGGTTGAAGAGTTGTAATAATGATAAGTGTTTAATATCTGGTAGGGAGTACAAGTAGCACGGGCAGCTCGTCGGCGTCTGGTTCTGGAGGGTCATCGCGGCCCAGACGACTACCATCCCCACCAGTGGATGATGACTCGGATGAAGAAACTGTTAGCTTGGATAAAATATGTCCGGCCAAAAATAGACCAAAATATCGTAAATATGAGATTGAGGACTTTCAATTTCTTAAAGTATTGGGGAAAGGCAGCTTTGGAAAGGTTTGTTGGAATTTTGAATCAGAGAAAGTTTTAGAATTTGATAAATTTAATGAGGAAATCGCAAATTGATTGATTGCAGGTGCTGCTAGCTGAGCTAAAAGACGCAGATTCTTCCTATTTTGCGATAAAGTGTTTAAAAAAAGATGTGGTACTGGAAGATGACGATGTCGAATGTACAATGATTGAGAGAAAGGTAAACTTACGGCACTATTGCATGGATTTTAGAAAATAATTATATAAATTTGTTTGTCTTAGGTTCTCTTAATGGGATCCAAACATCCGTATCTTTGTCATTTGTTTTGTACATTTCAAACTGAGGTGGGTCAACTAAAAAACATTTTACCATTTGCACCACATCCAAATATTTTAACTTTCGTCACCCACAACGCCTTGACATATTGACACCATTCCGGAGTAAATTTCCGCATTTCCTATCTTTTAACCCAAACTGACAAACTTTGAAGAATTTGATCCAACAAATCAATCAATTGTCGCAATTTGTTGACACAAAGACAAACAAACCATTGACTGAAGTGCCATTTTTAACTTTAAGAAGATGCTACCTTAGGCGCCAGACAAATAAGATCAAGATCGCAATAAATTATTACCCGATAAACCCTAACCCGTCAAATAAATTC
Organism: Folsomia manolachei; assembly: GCA_036491905.1. Classification (NCBI taxonomy): domain Eukaryota; kingdom Metazoa; phylum Arthropoda; class Collembola; order Entomobryomorpha; family Isotomidae; genus Folsomia; species Folsomia manolachei. Next base: position 24,235 of record JAAXNX010000298.1, read on the forward strand.
AATAAATTCCATCAAACAGGCCGCAGGAAACTTTCACTTTTGACTCATGTTAAGTTTTTTGTATTTACAAGATACACGCAAACTCCTGATTCTAACCTTGTTCCGTGGGCAAACCATTTTGTTCTCGGTTACGCTCATTGCACAAGTAATTGTTTTGTATTCCATGTTTTTGTCACATTTAAACCTGTGACTTTTGAAACCCGTCCAAACGACGGGATTTATAGTATTGCAAAAATACTTCACAACGGAACTGCGGAAAGGTTTTCATTGCAGCGAGAAAATATCTTTGAACACTACAAAGAGATGAGATTACATAGATTGGGCATTATTTTCTAACTTAAACAAGTTCAACTTAACTGAACCCCTATTTTACAAACATGTTTAAAAATAGCACTCATCAACGATGACAGGAAGAAGGAATGTCTTAAAATAAATCCCCACCCAGTTACGTAGTTTAGTAAGGCAATCCATGAGAGCTTTATTTCTACACATTTAGTGAGACTATGTAATTAACGGAAATACAAATAAACAGGACTCGAAATAACTTGACTGATGTGATAAGATGTTATCCTAATTCTTATTCTTATCCATTTCAGTCTCACCTATTCTTTGTTATGGAATATCTTAACGGAGGAGATTTAATGTTCCATATTCAACAATCTGGGAAATTTACGGAGGAAAGGGCAAGATTCTATGCTGCAGAAATTGTTTCTGGACTAAAATTTTTACACAAAAAGGGAGTCATGTACAGGTTGGTGAGATCTTTGTTTGTTTCGTTAATCCCTATATAACGGAGCTTTTAAAGTTAGTTTGAGTAAACTTGGCTGTTACATGGTTAAGTTACATATTGTGTGTTATTGTACTTGTGCAAATGGTCAGGGTCACGTCTTTTTTAAAACAATCCGTGTCTATGTACTTGTAAGTTTTCAAATCAGTTTCGCCATATCTCAACCAATGAGCAGTTGTTGATTTGGTTTTTGGTTTATGTAAAAAGAAGCACGGAAAGTGTAATGAAGCTGTTGACAAGATGCATGCAAATCTACTCCATGGTCTACTGATGATGTTAAAATAACGCCCAAAAATAAATGATTGATCGTTATTTCAAAAATATGTCTTTTCTTTGTTTCTCAGAGATTTGAAACTTGACAATATTCTACTGGACTATGAAGGGCATATACGGATAGCGGATTTTGGCATGTGCAAACTTCAAGGTAAGTGAAATTGTTTTAAGTTATGTAGGTATTTCCGTTATGTCATGATACATAATGGAGTGAGTCACGTTTTTTTGTAGTTTACTTGGACAGGACGGCAGATACGTTTTGTGGGACGCCGGGTAAGTTTCCTGTCAATATTTTTATGTAATCTTAATCGATTTTGTGAAGCTAACTTTCTTTCTTGCTTTCTTTCCAGATTACATGGCCCCAGAGGTATTACATGACGTGATAAAAGTCATTCAGACTTGTTTTTCAATTTAATCTAATAATGTGATAATTGTGCCTTGTTTTCAGATAATCAAGGGTCTCAGATATAATCAGTGCGTGGATTGGTGGGCATTCGGTGTCCTCCTCTATGAAATGCTGGTTGGTCAATCTCCATTTAGTGGGTGTGACGAGGATGAGCTGTTCTGGTCTATTTGTAACGAGCCAGTTCATTTCCCAAGATTTTTGAGTAAAGAATGTAAATGGATCTTGGAACGGGTACATGAATTTTTGGGCGAATATAAAATCCCAGTTTTTGAAGAAATAGAAATTAATGAATGTCAATTTTTTATAGCTTTTGGAAAAGGACGCCTCTCGCCGACTAGGTATGGCAAGTTGTGCCTACGGGGACGTTCAAAAACAAGTATTTTTCAATTCCATTGACTGGGAAAAAATGGAAAAGAAAGAGTTGGAGCCTCCATTCAGACCGAAACTGGTATAAATTTTACAAATATTTCAAGAAATTTATTACATGTGAAGCTAATTTTGCCACTCCTTACAGAAACATCCGCTGGATGTTCAGTATTTCGATACGACATTTACTAAAGAAGCTGCACGCTTAACCCCAGTGGACAAAGCTATTTTACAAAGTATTGACCAAAGTCAATTTGATGGGTTCTCATATACAAACCCGCACACGACGGATTAATTGCCAAAAAGGAATGTGTATTTCTAGTGATACTTTTGTGTTTACTATTACATATTATTAAGATTTTATACTGTATTACTTGACATGGATATGGTTGTGTTAAAATCTGTTCAATGACTGTTACATAGAATTCGACTGTGTTTGCATTTAACGCAGAGTGACAAAATTTCAGTTTGCAATGTTTCGAAAATAGAAAATTTGCAGATTTTATCCTTGTAATCGTCAATTCTCATGATACGCAAATATTTGTTATTCTTGCTTATCAGCTCAATATTCCAAGAAATACTGGCGATTTTTAAAGTGGCTTAAATATTTCTATGAATAGTACGACGACTTTAACCCATCTCGAGAATTTAGCCTACCTTTGTTTGCATGAAGAAAAGCAAGCGTGCTCGTTATTTGGAGAAAGCTTAACTCAATTTGATTCAAGGTTGTGGCCTTGATCTTATTTATATGTATATTGTCACAACTCGAAATATTTGTAATTATAAAAAAGTATTATTTTTTCAAATACAATTTTTGAATTTTTTCATAGGTTGCACGCTAATCACATTTCATTATAGTTTTGTTTTGAATATTTTAATTACGAAATTCAAACATTTTCAGTGTTTTATCTTTTTAAACACTCAAATGTATGTTGCTGCGAATTATTATTTTCGCAATATTTATTATGCGTTTGATACACGTGACAGATTTAGAAATGCTACAATGGCACTTCTACATAATATTATTTATACATGTAAAACATAATCTTGTCATTCCATTGCTTTTCAATATGGAAAAGTTCCCAATTCACCAAATATTGTGCCAATACAACTAATTGCCTATATCGCCAATTTATCGACATTTTTCATGAAAAATGCATCTTACTTAAAAGAAAACTCTGGTGCAAAATTACTATTATTAAGTATTGTGCACAATTATAAATCTCATAAAATAATTTCTATTGACGAGGTATCACAAGTTGCTAACTGAATACCAATCTAGTCTAGTGATAGTAGTTATTATTACATATTCTTTGGTCAGATTTGTATTTGTAACGCTGCAAACATGCACACACGCTTGTAACGGGTAATATATTTATGTATATGAATACGCAGAAATAAACAAATGTTTAAAATTACACGAATCTTACCAGCAAGGATCATTAATTTTACTCTATTTTAAAATCATTGTCCTTCAATACTTGGAGAATGTCAGGTTCGTCCTTGGCTTGACCACTTGCATCCAATGAACCCTTTTCTTTCGGGGTAAAAATAGTCTCAAAAATCCTTCCAGAAATCCTTTCAAAGATCGAAGGACTCCCTATAAGCTGCAGTGACAAAACACTTGGATATCTATGTCATTGATGAGTATTGGCGATTTCTTTATTTTCTGATATTTTAAGGGACTGTCACCCGAATGGATAGCCTTGTTTTAGGTACTCATTCAAATACCTTCTTATGCCAACTTCTGCATGAACCAGTATCACTGGATTATCTGGAGATTTCTTGAAATTTTGCTATAAAAGGCAAAATTTACTTAAGATCTCCGCAGTAGTCTTTTCGTAGCCCAGAAACTATCCTCATTTAAATACACACAATTATTTCAAAATGAAGGCAGCAATTCTGGTAAGCGAATTAATCTTCGCAGTTATAGTCACTTAATCGTTTGTAACTAACTTGATGCATTTATTTTGCAGTTGCTCTCTCTGGGGGCAGTGTTGGCGTCTGATGTTATCCAAGATAAGGAAACGCTTCTAACCTCCCAATTGCCAGCTCCAGTAAAGGGCGATGTTGAAGTTCCTCCACCAGTTATGGAATCCAGAATGGGCAAAGGAGGTGGACTTGAGGGCTTAATGGGAGGATGGGGAGGAGGTGGTGGGGGTGGTAAAAAGGGGGGTAAAGGGTCAAAGAAGGTAATTTGGTCATTTTCGTCATTTTCCTGGACATCATTTGGCACTAGAGGTGATTCATTTTATACAAATAATTATGTTTAGGGTGGTGGCGGTGGTGGTGGAGGATGGGGTGGGTGGTCCGGTGGGGGTGGCGATCATGGTGGGTGGGGTGGTGGTGGATGGGGCATCCCAATGCCAATCATTATCCCAGTTCGTGTGCCAAGTAAGTTTGGAAGAGACGTTTACTTCGGATTCGTTGTAATAAGTTATGTAATGAATTTTTATTTGTGTCTGCAGGTGGGTGGGGTCAACAAAGCTATGGACATCAAAGCCAGGGATGGGCACCTCAGCAACAGAGTTATGGCGGTGGCAGCAGTTATGGTGGTATGGGTGGTGGAAGCAGTTATGGTGGAAGCAGCTATTAAGACGAATATTAATTTTAATTTCAAATTATATTTTGAGACATTTATCTGGCTGACATCGAAATTAAAGTGGTTGCTCGCAATACCATTTGTAAAAAATTGCTAATTGTGTAAGAGGTTGTAATTGAAAAACGTGACTAAATTTGAAACTTAGAAATAAAAACAAAAAACAAAGAAATCTATCTATATTTTATAACTATTCAAGTTGCTGCACAATTCATCCCTTCTCCAAAGTCAAAATAATTGCAAAATGCCAATATATTGCATGCAAATGTTGTACAAGCTAGCCCATAGCATTAAGTACCGAAAAATCTTTGTCCAAGTCCACATACCAAAAACCACTTTCCCTTTGAAACTCTTAATCTTGACCCAAATTGAGAGTCCCTTATTTTCATTGAAATGCATATTTGTATTACATCTCAGAATGAATAATTTCGCAGATAAATGGAACGCATTGCACAATCTATACTTATTCACCTTGTTGACAGTGCCATCCCTAATTTTAAAGGATATCTCATTTTTAAAAACCGAATGTCGCTGTTTCAATTCTACCAATAAAGATGAAAGTGAAATGGAAAAGAAAGTTATTGTAGATGAAGGTCGCAAATGATGGACGCCTGTCAGGTGCTTTGCGGTTTAATGTGTTAGCCACCACATATTTGTTTAAGGATGAGTTTGTGATCACTTCTTATTCCAGAGAGATCACAGGTCATTCCATCGGTGCGTGGAGATATTGAAAATGGTGGCATTTTACCCGATATTTATGGTAAACGTATAATTACATTCGCACCACTTATTACCTTCTGATAATATTTCAGTAATATATTTTCAACAATAGAATTTCTTGGTTTGTACCATACTCGTGACAATGCTGGACTCCAGACCGGTCTTTTTTCCGTCAAAAGAACAAACGCCTGCACAAAGCAGAATGTGGAAACCTCCTATTTTTCCATACTGGGGCCCATTTGGATGGCATAGTTAGTTCCAAAATAATTAAAATGCAACCCTTAATTTTTAATATGCATTTTTAAATCCTGCCAGGTTCCGCTATCCTGTGTCCATTTATGTCATATAATCCTTACTCTCCTTACACTGCGAGAGGATGTGCGGGTCCAATGCCTCCATTCACGACGCCAGAACCACCCCCAACCACCCCCAATTCCACTCCACCCATTGTGACCACAACTTCGTCGACAATGCCACTACCTTCAAGCACTACTAAAAAGTATTATTACTACGCCCAACAACTATATGAAGAAGAAGATTACGAAGAAGTGGGACCAGAAGAAGACGAGACAGAGGAGCAAGATAATGATGACGAGTATGAAAGTGATCCAGTATGTTCCTAGTATAAAACTTGAATAACTTTAGAAATAAGAAATTATTTTTTGTATCATATCTTAACTTGTCTCATGTATGCATAAACTAATGAAACGGTACAAATAAAATCATGGTTAAATGCGAGACAATGGAATCTCCTCCGTTCAGTTAAACCATTTCACAATAAGCCATCCCGTTGTCAAAATGCAGGTTGAGCAGAACCTCTCCCTTATTCTGGTAAGGATGTATTTTTTTTTCCCGATAACGTTAAATTATTAACTACAGCAATTTATTTGTAACTATATGCAAATGCAGGTAATTCTCACCTTTGCTTGTACAATACCACTAATGGCAAGCCCTGTTCCAATAAAAATGCAGGTTGAGCAGAACCTCTCCCTTATTCTGGTAAGGATGTATTTTTTTCCGATAACGTTAAATTATTAACTACAGCAATTTATTTGTAACTATATTCAAATGCAGGTAATTCTCACCCTTGCTTGTACAATACCACTTATGGCAAGCCCTGTTCCAATTCAGTCAAAATCATCTTCAGAATCCAGAATTGGGGACAAATACAAACTATGGTACGAGCCACAGCCACCCTTCTACTATATGCCGATGGGGGCACCGGTTTTTAAGGTGTGACTTTATCAGTTAAAAGTCAGACAAAGTCAGAAATGTACTAATCAGTTTACACATTCTTTTAATCTAGATTTGGCATCCTCACGGTTATTTTAATGGTTGCCCATTTGTTCGTCCACTTCCCTTGGATCCTGTCTGGAATCAGGGATGTCGCCCATTAATACCCCCACAACCTCTGGGAATCCCTAAGCCACCCAAAAATTTGACGCAGTCAACCCCACCACCTACTGATCATCCTCCTCCACAAACCACTCCCAAAATTCTTGACCAATTCCAATATGATGACGAAGAGCAAGATGAAGATAACCAAGATGAAGACGATTATGAAGGTCACAATAATCAATATGACTCTGATAACGATGATCATGACAATTATGAAAAGTATTCGAAATAAATTAAATCTATATAAGCACGAGTGTGACTAGTGCATACGTGGTAACTTACCACAAGGATTCATATCTAGAAAGGGTTACTACTCCATTGTAGTTTTCCATGCATGCACTTTTCTATATCTAACCTTTTACACATTAAATATGCATAGCTGGACATTAGCCTTCGGCAGTCCCCAAAAATGTAGGTCATTCTAAAGACCTAAATCCGTTTCAGAAGGGACACAACAGTAGAGTAGACAGTCTGCATTTTGACAATAATGCAGAAAGATTACATTTATCCCTTCCTGCCTGTAATGTGGTTCCGGCAGTCCAAATCAATTTTATAACTGCACTAAATATGTAATTTGGGTTCTTTTTGCAAATTCCACAAGGAAAATGAGATTTATTCAGGTAAGCAAAAGTAAAGTTTAATCTACACTAATTACTAAAATTCCATTGCATAAAGAAAGTAAATGCATTTCAGGTAATTCACAATTCTCTTGTGGAATCTCTTGTTTGAGACCAGTTTGACCACACCCACTCCAGTTTATGGTCAATCTCCTCTTCTGCGGGAGATGGAAATGAAAAAATCCCTGTTTTACTACAACAAAACGCCTATGCAACCTCCGGAAATGCAGAGAAAATCAGGACAAACTCCTGCCCAGGACAAACTCTACATCAAACCATACAAATTTCCGTTTTGGGGTAAAGATTATTAAATATCACAAATAAAATAGTTGATCTACATTTGTAAATAGCTATTACGTAGTTTAAATTTTTAGGATTGCCGTACGGGGTTTACAGTAAAGGTGGGTGGTTTAACCCAGGACTGTTTCCCTTTGTGCCTGGAGGTTGTTGTTTAATTCGTATATTCAGTAATTGCATGGAATTAAATGCAACCCGTTTGTCTTTTTGATCTAGGAAACGGTTTCCCACCATACGACGGAGTTTTTGGATCTCCTTCCGGTCCCGGCCAGGTATGTAATGAGCACAATACCATTATTATTGAATACGTTGTTTGATATTTGAATTATCATTGCCTAGTTTCCGGGCTACCCATCCAATCCCTTCGCCCAACCTTCAAAACCTCCTCCACCCGCGACCACAACTGCTGCGCCCACATCTCCTCCAACATCTCCAGCTCCAGAACATCCAAGTTATGACGATTCCTATGAATACTACTACGTTAAAAGAAGACCAAAGAAGAAAAGACGCCCACCTCCGCCCCCACCGGAACCCAAATACAAGCCTCCACCCTCCTGCCACTGCCCATATTCTGAGGACGAAGATTCCGACGAAGATTCCGACTGTTCCTGCTCCTACAACTATTATAAACCTAAAGATCCCCCGAAACCCAAACCACGCCCAACTTATAGTTCAAGACCATACAGAAAACCAAAGAAATCTTCCGGAGACGGTGGTGAATCAAGTTATTACAGCTATCGTAGAAAACCTCCGTCCACATCGTCACCCAGCTACAGGAAACCATGCAGATATGGATACAGCTCCGGACCTTACGGAGGCTGCAAAAGTCCACCAACGCGACCACCTCCAAAAGAAGATTACGATTGTGGGAAGCGATATCGAGGAAGATGTCCAATAAAACCAAAACCGGAGCCATCCTACTATTACCCTGATGAAGACGAGGATCCTGCATACATGCCAGAAAACGAGGAAGAAGAAGAAAAAGAAAGCTCGGACGACGAAGAAAGTTCCAGTTCTGATACTAAAGTGCAATACATCCCAATTTACGTGCCTTATCCCATGCCTGGGAGTGGATACTACCCTTATCCATCTGGGGCCGAGTATTCATCCCCAGGATACACGCCTTACTCTCCTCCACAGTCACAATACCCTCCAACACCCAGTCCTCCTAGCCCATCTTCTACGACAGAATCCCCAAAACCCCAGCCTCAATATCAATATGCTCAATATACACCCAAGCAGGAAACCCCACCTCAAATTGTTTATCCCATGTCTTCAGCATCCGAACCACAACCGATAATGCTTCATTACACTCCAATCCCCCAAGAAAATACTCACCCAGCGACCCCCCAGTCTTCAGTATATGCTCCAACCAGCCCCATCCAACAATCCTGACCATTCTCAGTATCGCTCAATGTCCCCTCCTTTGCCCCCAATTACAATCCAGTATAATCCTGAACCTCAGTCTTATCCCTCGGCTCAAACGCAGCCAATGATGTATCAAAATCCAAATTCCTATCCGGATTTAGCCACCAGTGCCTCCATGAATACCTTCACTTTTCCCACACCACAAATCCAGCTACCATTCCAAGTCCTTTACAAACCACCGGAGAATGGATATTTGCACAAATCGGAGTCTACTTATCGACTCCCTCTTCCCAAAGTTACTACAACATCCTCCCCGAAGATGAATGAAGAGAAAAATCTAAGAGCAGCAAATGCTGAGGATCCCTTTATAGCGAATCATTTAAACAATTATACTGCGACCAGTTTACAAATGATGCATCACAATAGTTCGGCCACTGCCGGGACTGAAACGGATTCCAAAAGTTCGGTGGTCTCTGTGTCTAAATCAGTGAGGGAGTCATGATAGTAGGAGAAAGTTGTAATGTTTAATTACGAAAATAAAGTCGTTTCATGTAAGAAACAATACATGCATGTCGCAGGAACTAATTTATTGTAAGTCGCCAAATAATTACCCAGCCTCCACTACCTGCACATTTCCCTGCGTAGAAATGTCCGCCGGCTCATTAAATTTCTGATGAATGCTTCCTCCCAGTGAAAGCCAGAGAAATTACAAGTACACTTAATTAAGGAGTATCAATTATATCTTTGAGCTTGTTTCTGTATTTACAACTGATGTGAGACGTGATGAGCAACAGAAAATAAGTTGTCACACTCCTAAAATATTGAACCCATTTAGGACTGAGACATGCTGAAGATGGAAGAAAATACTAAAAAATAGCTAAAGCATCAATCCTCAGATACATTTCACTCCACAAGCACAACTAAAATCACATCTTCCGAGAAATTTTCTTCAACAGAAAATATTTGTACAACTCAGTTTTAAAGCCAACTGAACATGTCACTGAATCTTGAAAGACATAAAATGTAAGGAACCCTCTCAATCTTTCACTTTGTAAGTCACCCCCTTTTCTAATGGAGTAATGATTGTGAATAATTCCTGTCCTCATTTACTTACACCCTGGTTCATTAGCGTGAGTCTGGAACGCATTTTTAAGGCCCTAAAAATTAGGGGAATGGTGTTGTGGAACAAATTGCGTCGGATTTACTCAAAGTGACAAATGAGACCTGCTTCACTGAGCATTGATTAT
>JAAXNX010000299.1:0-34311 GCA_036491905.1 Folsomia manolachei
CGCGATTATAATTTTCAATCGCATGCACAACTTTTTGTGCGAAATAAAGTACATGCACATCTCTGTATGAATTTGGTACATATATCTTACACCTGGGGTGTGCCTTTTTACTGAGCTTACACTCGTATATGTAGTGATGCATAACGCTAGAGTATTTGCATGATTCTTCTCCTTTAAATTGATCGACACGAAACATAGTTTGGTTACATCTACATCCGACTAGCCAGCAAGGATTGTCATTTTGTTCCATCATGAATTAATTATTAGTGCCTAACATGGAAGGGAAATGGAGCTAATGGCTGGACTCCTGTGTATTATGGTTGTGCCCTCTTTACATAAGAATGGTGTCGGGCACCAAGAGGTATGGAAGTTGGAATTGGGGACCCCGGCGGTCTTCAGGGCTCTAGAAATGACGTCGTTTTATTTTTATGCAAAAAGAGACGCCAAGTTGACAGATAATTTTGCAGGATGGCAAAACACTGACTGAATTTCTCAAAATGCTTCCCTCTGCTTCGGAAATCCTGATTCTGGATAAAAAATTGCATTATTCGATACGAATTAATGCATGAGAAAGTTTTTAATGCGTTGTATCATCATGGGTTTTATTGTAACTTCTCATTTTCATTCAATTAATAGTTACTTGCAGACACGCGTCTTGGTTTGAAAAATGATGTTGAAGTGAAAAGGGATAGGAATCTTATCCTTATGCATGGCTGCGGAGATTAATTGGTGTGATGCTATATAACATACGAGATGAGTGATGTGTGATTATGGGTTGGTTGACTGAATTGAATGCATCTCCAACCACCCAACAATGGAATGGGTGCATGGTTAAAAATATCTGAGATTGTCGACTTTACTGAGATGAGCAAGATCATTAAAAAGACTGCTTTAGTTCAACACTGCACATTCATCTCGTCTCACATTCTCATTTCCAACAATAATCTCAAACTTTGGTAAAACCCCACAAAAGTGGGTCCATCCACCCGAGTTTTAGTAAATATTTAGAACACAAAAGACAATGGAGTGTCAAACACTGGGAGAAATAAGGCCAGTGATAGTGACCGCGATTCCATCCTAGTGCCAGGACAGTGGGGTTGTCCAAAAGTTTTCAAACAGTTAGCATAAAGTACTCAACCCTTCTTCGGGAATGAGCCGTGTTCTTGTCGGTAAGTGAGACAAGATTTTTGAGTTCCTAACCTATCCTGAATTGGACTGTATTTCCCAACTAATTATTTCATGCGAGTCCAAAAGTAGAGCAACTTTCAACAACCGGTGTGATCAATTAATTTTATGGGTACTATTTCATCTCATGCAAATCCATGTTTCCTCATGTCTCCGTCATTTTGCATGGCCCACATTTTGCATGGATTTCAGCTAATTTGTACTTTTGAAAGCATTTACGAATTCGTATTTTAGCGACACACTTTCCTTAATTTCAGCAACGTCAATTAAAGAGAATTTTAGTAAAAAATATTTTATTATACATACACGTCTTAAACTGGTACTGCCAATACCACAATTTTACTTAGTGGCCTAAAATAAAAATTCCAAACCGGCTATGTTCCTTTTCAAATAAAAAAATAAGAGCACTTAATTAATTTAAGTTTAACGAGATATGATTGACGCGAGCTTGGTTAATGAGGTCACGGGGTCAGGTTCAGTGGCATGCCGATGCAATACATCACTATTTCCGTCCAATTTACTTTCCCTTTCCACTCTCACTCACCATTTTAAAGACAGGATTAATAAAATTAACGTGTGGATCTGCATAGGAGTAATCAATGCAATACAGCGTGCTTAATGTGAGGCGTTAACTATTTAGGAAAAGTCATTTGCATGTTTGTTAAAGCCGTTAACGTCGTTTGCTTAAGAAATTAAAATTTCTTCTCGTCATAAGTGCCTGCCTTGCTGTCAGGTGTGCAGGTTGTTGAGCGAAGTTTCATGCACGGATTGTGAGACGCCTTCCGGTCTCCCATGATCCTGTTTCGTACGGTAAATGAGCAACAATTAATGATTCTTTGGTAAAGAGTTATTCTTCCCGTAGACTAATTTAGTGTGAGATGCACCCTTGTATATATTGTTTTACCTTTTCATTTCGCACACAGCATGAGTAAGCACGCGTCGGTATCTTGATGTTGAGCAAATTTGTAAAACTAGTGAGAACAGGTTTAATGCACAAGCCAACGGAGTACGGACAACGACGGATATCCTTAGGATTGTCATTTCCGTTTTTGTACAAAACAATCTTTTGTACTCACGCAATTAATGAAAGTGAATCTCAGGCTGAGTCCATGCAAAAACTTGACAATTGCTAGAAATGCCTTTGCTTCATATTCATTCACTTACATCCATTCTTCTGCACCACACCGACAATGCGGCACAATAGCAAAATTACAAAAATTATCACGGTCACAGGTGTTGCAGCCAAGCATTAAGATGTCATATTATCCGTTTCAAAAAATCTAACAGGAATTTTTGTGTTACAGCACTATGGACAGCGGTGGCCCTGGGTGCGGTACTAGGTCGAATTTTAGACCATCCCACAGAAGTCGAAGTCTTCTCCTCCCACCCAGACATTGAACGGGAGCAGTTGGCGTCTTGGGGCAAGGAATTTTTTCAACCTCCATTCTCCTCTTATCGCCACACCCCATCCCGAATTGAATTCCTGGAACATTTTCCAAGAGCAAGAAGTCTAGGCCAAGGACCCAGTTACACTCTCAACAATAACAGGTAAATTGGTGATTGACCTTGACCACAGTCAAGAACAAAGTTGGGACTAATTCTGGTTTGAATAGAGTCAGCAGCAACTCCCGACATTATGAGATGCACGGCGTAGACTCCCAAACTTCTGCCGTGGTCAAACCAGAAAACATGGAGTGGATGTTAAACAACATTTTCATGTATCCCAGAAATCATAATACAAACGAAAGTGCCAAGGAAGCTGCCAAGAAATATATTTTAGACAGTTTCCAACTAACCAGTGGACTCCAAACGGCCCTCCAACACTTCCAACCTCTTCAGTTCCTCAATATTGTGAGAATATGACATAATTTTCTTGAAAGAACTAATCAACTCACTAAATTGTGGCTAATCTCCCTTGTTCCACGCAGTATGAGGGTTATCCAGTTCCCCAAGGGACAAATATTATCGGAATACTACAAGGGCGAGAGTGGGGAACTCCTAATGATCACCCCGTCCTGGTTGGAGCTCACTGGGACACTGTCGCCTTCACTCCAGGGACGGATGACAATGGTTCCGGAACTGCAGCCATGTTGGAAGCTGCTCGAGCAATTGCACACTCGGATTGCTCTCCAAGACATTCCATAATCTTTGTGGCGTTTGATCTGGAAGAAGTTGGCTCACAAGGGTCACTCCTCTTTATCAAGGACTTTCTCTCACAAATCCTGAAAACCGAGTCACCTCACGACCTTCCCCTAGAACGGTTCCAGGTTAGCTTCGTAATTGAAGGCTGAGGAAGTTATGTGTCTAAAAATTTTATGACATTTTTGACTTTTGATAGGGAGCTTGGGTAATGGACACAATAATGAACTTCAATGATAGCGACGGCTCGCAAACATTTCCCAGAGAGTGGAGCCTCCTACTTCCAGATGTTTATGATATAGTTGCGGACAACGGCTATCGTGGTGATTTCCTGTCCATGATTTATCGAAAAAATGTCGATAACCGAATGGCGGAAAGGTTCTCTCATCACTGGGCGAAAAAGTCATCCAACATTGGACCTAATTTTAAACTTCAACCATTTCCCTTGGATTTGGGTAAAGAACTTCCTGACGTAGAGAGCTTAGCGGATCATCTCAACTTCCTTCGAAGTGATCATTCTCGTTTTTGGTATATGAACGATACTGCAATAACCAGCTCACTAAATGCGATACTGATGACCGACACTGGACCATATCGTGGGAAAATGCGAGATTGCTATCATACTGTTTGTGATGGACCTGAGGTACTTTTTTGCAAATCAATCTTTACATAAGGATATCTTAAATTGTGCTGATATATCAAATCCCCATTCACAGGTCTCAGTATTAAACAACCCTTCAAATCTCAAGTTCCTCACCAAGATCACCCAAGTGCTCACGGATACTTTGGTAGAAATGAGTGAATGTCAGTTCAGGTCATCATCCACTTCCGGCACACATCAAAATTTTATAAACAGTAATAAAGTCCATGCCAGAAGTTCAACCTCTCGACAAACTTCGGAATCTCCGTTAAGAAATCTACTAAATTTTGTGAGATGGATGGAAATCTCGCCGTGATACGTTCAAAACACTAGAGCTGACAATTTATGTATTTTATTTAAACCTAAATTATTGTGAATTTTTACCGTATTTAAATTAAATCTCAGCAATTCTCGTGTCTGGAAAATATAATTTTTAAGGTGTCCACGAGCATGCGTCCCAATTTTCAGAGTTGTAGGATGCAGTCCGTCCCCGGATACGGGGGAAGGTTGAGGGAATATTTTTTATCCAATTGTGGAGGCAAAAAGCGTCCCCCTAAAAAGTGTAAGGTGCCCACAGGAAGGAATGAGGCACACTTTTTGGGGGCAGAGAGTGAGACCAGGGTGTGTGGAGTCAGGACAAGGGAAGGATCAGACTCAGGTTCCGATGGTGGTCCATTCTCAACATCCCACCCACTTGGAATATCGATTGACAGGATGGTTGGAGCGGATGCCAGAATCTGAAGGAAAGGTTTCATATCTGGCCGTATTGGTGGTTTGAAACTGAATCCAAATAATCCGTCAATCACCAGGGCTGGTTTCTGATCGGTTCTGTAAAATACGAGGCTCAAATGATCATGCTGTCTTAAATCTCAAGAAATTGACGACATACAAGAAGGGAGTAGGGTCGTTGGCGACTCTCACTCCAGTCTGTTCCGCTTGAGACACCAGCGCCTGGAAGAAGGACTTCGTGGGTAGTCTGGTGTTGAGTAGGGTCACATTTTCAAACCCAAACAACTTCATGTGTCGAACAACAACCTGTTGGAGTATATTGGAAACATAATACATAATTAGGAAAATGTGCAAATAAACAAAGTTTGATTGTCAAACCCATTAACGACTAATCCTGACCATTGCATCCCCTCCATTATTCCCAGGCCCTGCGACAGCCAGAATTCTAGCAGTTTTGTGTGACTCTCCATAAACGCGGAATGCGGCAGTGGCCACGCTTAATCCTGCCAATTCCATCAGTTGTTCCAGAGAAAACTTGTACTCGTTGAAAAGGTCTTGGTCCAGCTGAATGGCTTCCTCTTGTCCCAGGTAGCGAACTGCAAGACAAGATAATTTTGTTAACCCCTGAAGAACACAAATCTTCATTATTATTACCTGTCGATGAGGCCATGGTACGAGCTGCAAGATCCAGATTTTGTCGACGACTCAAAAATTGAGTTTTGAAGAACTTTCCCAAAACACGCATCCAATCTTCTGGGAGCAAGTACAGATTTAGCAGCAATGCAATTATGATGATGAGGAATGCCTGCAGATGTATTTTTGCGAACATTAGACAAAATATATTTGGAGATCAACCCGCTCCACCGGTGTCTTCCTATCTTTCCCATGTCAATGTTGGAGTTTCATTGCAAAATATTTTTATGTATGATTGAGTATGATTGATGCAAACAATTTAAACCAGTGCAAAAAAGGAATAAAATGATTTATTATTCGTCAATCATTTCGGAGATGGCTTGAGTACATGGTTTAGTAACAGATTCAAGAAGTCAAACGATTGGTCATCCACCAGCACTATGTCAAATGTGGCCATGAACTCGTCCATATGCTCTTCAAACTGTAATAATGAAAGAAAGCCAAGATTTTAAAACCACACAGATTAAGTTTACGATGTGATTTAGTGTCTAGTCTTACGTGAGCATTGAGGAATCCTATTTTAAGGACGTTTTCTTTATTGGACACTCCATAATCCATGTTCGCATCCCCTAAGCTGTCTCCCAAAAGTATAACATTATGTCGACAACAGAGATCTTTAAAGTATTGAGAATTATCGTCGTGTATTCCGAGCCTCGTTTTTGTTGTACATGTGACTGCAATTTGTAAGAAGTCGATTAGATTAGTCACACCACAATTTAATCCTATAATATTCACATCCCTTATTCCTTATATTCCTTACATGAGTGGATCCTTGAAACCCACAATTTCATCGGCGTCATCAAACTTCATAAAGTTGGAAATGACCTTCACGTTGGGATAGTCAATTCCTTGTCCGGTTAGAACCAATTCGACAATATTCCCCACCCCAGCACTCAGCACTAGTAAAGGAATACCACGACTTGGACATCCGCTCCACAGCATCTTTAACATTATCCCTGAGATGAGAACTCGATCGTCCAACCATTTCCTGGAGATTGGTCTGATTCAATTGTGCTGCAATCATTGTCTCGTGAGATTTTTCATACCACTCAATCCTGCAATCATTTAATAACTGCAAATTCAAGAAACCAACACAGTTTTCACATAATTTACAATGTTATACATGAGTGGAGTCTTGTCCTCGATGGTCATGTTTGGACTGACTTCAATGGGGTAGTATTTTTTATAAAGGCCTTCCGCTATTTTTCGATACTCTTCTGGGAGAGAGTTGGCAATGATTCCTACATAAAACAACACATAGCAAACTGTCAGTGACAAGCAAGCATTAATATTTATGTCTGATTGTCGCATACCATAGCTAGAATCACACTTATTCCCATTCAAATGATAGCGAGTGAGAGTCGCGTCAAAGTCGGTGATGACCTGGAGAGACCCCGGCCCGTTTTTGACAATGGAACAGATCTTGTCCGCAACAATTGCTTCATCCCTAATTTTCACGGACTCCGGTTTAGGACATGCTGCAATAATCTGTAAAATAGGACAGGATCTTCTTGAAAACAAAACAACAAACAAGACTCGGTTTAAATTAAACGACGTAACTCCTACCTGTTGAAGGAATGACGACGAAGACGCTGCCATACTCTTGAATCCACACCCACTTCTGGAAATAAAGGATTTAGTAAAATTGAGGAATGTTTGCTGAAGAAATGTCGGTAACAATCTCATTCAACAATGAAACCCATTTCCATTTAACTTGGATAATCTCCTGGAATAATGATAAGAAAGTGTTCTTAAATATTATAGTACAAAAACAGCCTTTTAATTTGCACACTGTTCAGTGTTCAACAATTTTATATTTTTTGCAACTTTCTGCAAACTTGTCCGTCTCCAATTGCTCACTTGACAACGGCGGGTTTGTGCCGGGACACAAAAAGTTTTTTGCCAGCACATCACAAAAACAATTTGCGCGAGGTAGTAGTCGACTTGTTCTTTCGCTCTGGTCACATATTGACCAATGGTTTCTGTCCTTGGTAAACGGTTCTTGTCCCGATTACCACTTGTCCTCCTCAACTCCCTCCAAAGGGTTCCTCCTCCTGTGCTTATCATCACACGAGTAATACCCAGTCACGTCCGCTTTGCTTCGCTGGGTACGTTGCCCCCTCCTGCTTGGTTTTTTGGGTGTCTTTTCCAATTTCTGATAACCCACTTATCCATTCTATTCCTATCATAATAATCTGTTGGCTTATCATTGTTTTGAACTTTGTTCAACAAACAATATTAATTTTGACCTGTTGCTTCTCCTTTAGCTTCCAAAATGGCTTCCGAACATTCCGAGCGTGCATCACCTCCAGGAGTGGTTGTGAATTGGGATTTTAATCATTTAAAAAAAGAGGACGTCCTCCAGATTGCTCAAAATGTAAGTGAGAGATTGCAAAGTATTGTTATTAAATAATTCCGTGTAATATAACTAATTTTGTATCAGCTCGTCGACAAGTTGAGGACTGGAGTCGACAAAATTGTGGCCGCACCAACCTTTTCTTTCTCTAGCGTACTTCAGGTATGATTTAGTTAGATAATCTAATTTAGATCTTTGACCAGGCTCTGCCGGCAGATCGTTATTTGTTGGTTTATTTTTATGCCTCTCAGCCGTACTTGGACCTGGAACAATGCTTCCGGAATGAGTCAGAATTGGTTATGTTTCCATTCCATGTCGCAGTGGACAGCGGATTAAGGGATGCGTCGAGGGAGGTTGGTTGAGTTTGAGTTGTAGGCGTTTATTGACATGTGATTCCTTGATGAGTAAAATTTTTATTTTTAGGCGGCGGCCCTAATTGAAGCTGCAATTGTGGAAGTTAACATGCGGGTGGATCTTTTCCGAAAACTTTGTACCTACAGGGAGCAATGTGACAAGGACAATTTGTCTCCGGAAAAACTTAGGGCACTGGATAAACTCATTAGAGATGGGAAGAGGAATGGTATGTGGTAATAACTATATTAATTGCTAGAAAGAACAGAGGAGTCTCATGTTCTCTCTTTTTATTTCAGGGCTCAATTTGGACGAAACCACACGCGAAGAAATCAAAGCGATCAAGAACGAGTTGAATGTGAAGGCGCTGGAATTTTCAAAGAACTGCGCAGAGGTATGAAAACCCAACCAACGCATAATGTGATTTTTAAAATGGTCAAATAAATATTGCTATTCTACAGGACAAATGGGAACATCACTTTTCTGCAGAAGAGTTGGCTGGGCTTCCTGAAACCTTTTTAGAGGGACTGGACAAGGATGAGAAGACTGGAAAATACAAATTGACTTTAAAATATCCTCATCTATTCCCGGTGACAAAGGAATGCAAAGTTCCCGAAACCAGGCGAATTATGGAAACTGCCAATTCCTCTAAAGCTATGGAAAAAAACACCAAAATCCTTGAAGACATGCTTGAGTTGAGACAGAGGGAGGCAAAGCTTCTGGGCTATACTAATCATGCCGCCTACGTCCAAGAAGAGCTGATGGCGAACACTCCCGCAAAGGTGGACACATTTTTGAGTGAATTGGCCGAGAAATTGCAGCCATTGTGGGCTAGAGAACGGGCTTTGTGGCTGTCTTTGAAGGAAGCAGAATTCAAGGAGAATGGATGGGAATTTAATGGCAAGTTGGAGCCGTGGGACAGTCGCTATTACATGCAGAAAGTGGAGGAAACACAATATTCCATTAATCACGAGGAGTATAAAGCTTACTTCCCATTGGAGCAAGTAACGTCAGGTCTTTTGGAGATTTATCAACGTCTTCTTCACGTCAAATTTACCCTGCTCAGTAATGTTCCAGTCTGGCATGAGGATGTTCAAATGGTAAAGATTTTGTACTAACGAAGAATAATTGTCATTCGTTTGCTATTTTTTAATCTTGTTCTAATCTAAATTTTTGCAGTATGAGGTGCGAGACAGTCGGGATTCCAGTCTCATGGGATATTTTTATTTGGACATGCATCCCCGTGATGGAAAGTACACTCATGCCTGCTGTGTTCCGCTTCAGCTTTCAAGTATTGGGATTGATGGGAAACGAATTCCTGCTGCGATTGCCATGCTCTGCAATTTTCCGAAGCCTGGTGGGAAGGGGAACCGGTCATTACTTCCCCACAATGATGTATTTTCAAATAAATTTCAATTCCTTTCATTTTTTTACTCACTGGAATTAAAATTACCATTTCAGGTGGAAACTTACTTCCATGAGTTCGGTCATGTTATGCATTCTATCTGCAGGTAGGTTGTAGTTTTAATGAAATTTATTACTTTGTCACCAACTTCAATCTGTAGCAAAACGGAAACAGTAGTGTTTTCTGGAGCATCTGGAGTCGAAAGGGATTTCATCGAGTGCCCGTCACAAATGCTGGAAAACTGGGTAATTAACCACCTAATTACTAATATCTTAGACACACTCAATCTAACCAACCAACCCAATCTATTTAATTCAGGTGTGGAATGCGGCACCTTTGGCACTGATGTCAAAACATTACGAGGTAAATAAATCTTATTGCACAACTTTTATGGTTGTTACCTTTGTATTACTTTTTATACAGACCGGCGAAACGTTAAAACCCTTAATGGTCGAGAAATTGGTGCACTCGCAAAAAGCAAATGCGGGTGCTTTCAATCTTAGACAGATTGTTTTAGCGAAATTCGATCAACGGATTCACACTGCTGGAGGTCGATGTGACACAGCCAAGGTTTATGCGGAGACCATTCAGGAAGTGATTGGATTGGAGGCAATTCCCAATACAAACTTTGCTGCTAGTTTTGGACATTTGGCACACGGATACAGTGCTCGCTACTACTCATATTTGGTAACTGCATAGACTTCATTGTCGAGTCTATGAAATAATTTTATTTGATGTTCTGCAGTGGAGTGAGGTTTTCAGCATGGACATGTTCGACACAGTATTCGGGGATGAGTTGATGGATCCAAAGAAAGGTTTACTTTACCGGGAAAAGATTTTGGAACCCGCAGGTAGGAGACGGAAGAGAAAGCACGGACGGAAATGTTTTCAATATAATAATTCTAACGTAGGTTCTGAAGATGCCACACTTCTATTGAAGAATTTTCTTGGAAGAGATCCAAAACCTGAGGCGTTCCTGAAGAGTAAAGGGATCGATGCTGCTGCATAATTTTTTTGAACTTTCGGATATTACATCAAAAACAATATGGTATCACTACCTCTATAAAAAATGTGAACAATTTGTAACTAACTATTAGTAATGAACAATAAACACAAATTTTCAGTACCAATTCTGTAACCAAGTTCCGAGTGTTTATTGCATACATATTTTCGTTACATTTTAGAGTGCGACCGATTTTAACCTATTACCAAAAATAACTAGCATCGACGACTAACTAACCATATAATAAAACAGTTCATTGCTTGTGAGCAAATCAAAGGTAAAAAAAGCACCATTTCCGAATAATGATCAACATAATCCTGAAAAATTATTACCAACAATGTTTAAATTTTACTGTCACCTTCCATTTCTTAGACTTAATTCCGTCACAAACTTGGACAAGCCCTAAGTAGTGGATCAGGAAGCAGCATTAATTAGTTTCACGGCGTTCTTAATATAAGCAATGACTCCATCTGCTCTGAGTATTTCCATATGGTCCACCCCACTGAATTCTTGATGATAAACGTGTGTGCCCTTGCCCTTCTTTTTCTTAAAGCGATCCTCCATCCCCAGCGTCCAATCCCTATTCTTCGTTGGATTTCTGTGTTTCTTCAGACCAACTCTTTTCTTGTGGTTGGATGCCCATCTTTCACATCCCCTTAAACTTCTGGAAACAAAATAATATAATAAATTTTAATTTAAAAATTTTAAACCTCACTATGCCCCAAAAAACACGTTATACCTGATATTCACCGTTCCATCCCCATTGCCAAAGGTTAGCGTGGGACTGTCTGGAAAATATTTCTCTTCTTTGTACAGCATGCTGTAGAAAAATTGAAAATCATTATTCGACACCCACTACCAATGTTTAAAAGATAACGATTTACCTATCCACAGTGGAAACTCCTTAAGGTAGTAAGTAGGTCATTTAATTAAAGTCATTTAATTAATTGTAATAAAAACAAATCTGTTACTTACCTTTTCCATGCAGACAATGAATCTCTACTCCCGGAGGTTCCAGACTGCCCATAAGATCTTTGGTGTCATTATGCATAGATTCGCCCTCAGGATAGTCCATATCACGAAAGAATTTGGCATAGTCATTCACCGTGTAGTTCCCTTTTCCAGGACACGACACCAATACTTCATCCTCCTTCCAGAATAGTTTAGAAGGAAGAAGAAATGCTGTGGAGGGTGAGGTACGCTGCATTCCTCGCATCGTATGTGCAGGAAGGACATAAACTCCGAGGTCGTCTCCGGCAGCGAAAACTTTCCATGCCTTAACACTCCCACCCCTGGAAATAGAACAATTGGATTGTCACAAATAGCATAATCATTCATTCACCTTGTAAGTTTGGTGTTTCTTACCATGGTGCAGCAAGGGTTATGATGGACTAGAAGCAATTAATGTTGGAAGTTAGTTAAGTGAATAGAAATAACATTGGTGATCACTGATGGGCGACAACTTACCCGAACATATTTATCCTTCCAGGATTGTGTCATTTGGTGCATGAGATAGAGAGCAATTGGTCCACCCATAGAGTGGGATATGAGAATTACGGAAAGGTTTCCGGCCTTTGTGTACGAGTCTTCTATAAGGGATTTGAAATCCACCATCCATTCCTTCAGCTCATTAGGCGCCTTCCGAAAATCATAGGGAGCTCCTCGTATGTCATTGTCACGCATGTAGCCCAGTGGCATTAAGGAATGCTCCACAATTTGATTAAAGTATAGTCCAGGAGATCTCAGAGATGGGTCCAGATATTCCACGGATGTAGTATTTCCAAATCCTAGGAATAATTTTGATAATTCGGTTTATATTTAGTTGATTGCTCACAAATTACTGTTTGGATATGTTACATACCAGGAACTCTTATGCTCACTCCTGGGCTGTTATCTGTGGTTCTGGTGGTAAAGTTGTAAACCAACCGGACATTGTCAATCTGAAATTTATGAATGATTGAAAAATCCGACATGAGACAGAAATTCAGTTAACATTTCATTCGTTATCATATTATTCGGTACTTATGGTTGACTTACAAAGCAATCGATAATGACAGGAACGAGCAGTTCCATGTTGAGCCAAATGTTGTAAAAGTCATCAGTTTTCTTGGTACAGAGGTAATGAACCACGGATGGTTTGTCCAACTTGGCTTCGAGCTGTAAATTCATGAACAAAGTACGTCTCAAAGAGTCCAACCCAAAGTTATCAATCCTGACTCAAGTACTTAAATTAAGTTAGTAAAATTACCTGTGATCCCCCATCCCCAGGAACTAGAAGAATTATAAAAGCACAAGATTTGCATAACTTTGTTACAGATGAAAAGATAACATTTTGTAATCATTACATACCCAAAATGACTGGATGAATAACGCCCCCAGCCCCAAGAGTGGATACCCATCCCACAACTAACAAACTGTACAACGCATTTATTGAAGGGAACATTTTTCGACTAGTGCAAGCCAAGTTACTTTGTCCTTAACCTTAACCTATTAACTATTCTTCACAACGATTTGGGACTGACTACTGACTAGATTCAATTTATTTCCTTAATTATGTCCACCTAACTGCGTTGCGGAAAGGAAAAAAAGAATTGTGTAACAATCGGATGATCCATTTCGACTCATCAAGCAACCGTCTGACATTGGAGAAGCCCCTGCTTACTCTGGTCGGACTACAAGTCTATGTACGTTTGTTATGCAATGTGCTGGCCGAATAAGGTTCGCATTTCACAAAGTAAATCAATAATCCCACAAACCACTTCCATTTCAAACCAGTCGTAGTAATGTGAAAAATGAGTGAGTGAGCCAAATATAATAAAAAGAAGTCTTTGTTCATTCATAGTTTTTTGCAGTAAAACGCATCGTCACCAACAAAAACATGACTGTCCAGTCCTCATGGTCATCTTCAATTATATCAAGCTGGATGAATGAACAGGAAAAATTATGAATTTAAGCCTAAATTCTTGTTTGCTTGTGGGCTACAGGAGTTTGGTCAGAATAATATGAGCATAAACCCCAATTGAACTCGGAAAATAATCAATGAAGTGAACTGATCTGATTACTTTGTGATATTTATATCACATAAAAAGTTTGACAAACAGCTAAGCCAAAAACTTATCAGTACGTACAATTAATAGGAAAGTTTGAAAAAATTAATGAATCAATACAACAACTAGTTTATTCTGAGATTCTGCAAAATGTCATTTACCAATTGGTCACTACCACCAATTAAACATCTTTTAATCTTCAGCAAATAATAATTAATTATCACTGGTACCAAAGTCAGGACTGCATAGGTCAATTGGTATTTATAAACAAATGTATCAAAACTAAACAAAATACTTGTTTTACACTATGAATGAATTACTAGAATAAAACCTAGTATAATAAAGAATATATAATTTTCAAAGTTACGAGTATAAGATATCTGGACCTGAGTGAAAGCTGACAATGAGATAGCCCATTTCGTTGAGCAATTGGTTAATTAATTAGTTATAAAAAGATGGAAAGATAGAAAAGATAACAAATTGTAAAGAGCGAGAGACACTCTGAGAGAGTAAGATAAGCTCACCAAGTCCGGATGTATATCACATTGTTTATGTCCAGGCCTGATTGAAATGAAATGTAAGCTAGCAGACATCAAATTCATCCTCATCATAATCGTCATCATCGTCCTCGTCGAACTCGTCTTCCAAATCCACAAAATCTTGATAATAATCAGGATCCATTGGTCCGCCGCTGATGTCGCTTCCTCCCCAACCCGTCGGAATCTCATCCGCATCTGAATCCGAGTCTTGGTCAAACCACTCATCAGACTCCTGCGGAGATAAATTTCATTAACCTTGCATCACATATTATCGGACATGGATTCAATAAATGTAGGCGGCACTCACCGGTAATTTGACGACTTTGCAAAAACGCTTATTCACTTTTTTCAACTCATCCCTGAGTTCATGTGCCGATGCATGAACGTCTTCAAAATCAGGGACGTCTATCGCAAGAGTCTCCAGACTAGGATTCTGGCTCACGATACTAGTCATTTCAGACGTGGATAGCTGTATTACAAAAAGAACAAAATTCAGATTCCATTCCATCAATGTGGTTAACACAATTTATTTCACCTACCGAATAGCAACCCAAATACTCCAAACTTTGCAGATGAGGAAAGACCAATACGCGGACAAGTGCGTCAATAGTGATTCGATTGCAGCCTTTGAGTTTCAGGTGCGTCAAAGCTACAAGTAGAATTGAATCATGGTGGGCTCAGTAAAACTTTTACAAAAGTGAATTTAGAATTTTAGTATATTACATTTCAAATTGCTCAACGAGACTCCCGTGAGTTCTCCGACAGCATTTATCCCCGTAATTGCGTTATTCGTCAAACTAGATCCATGGGTAATCTCCAGTTTCTGCAATTTTGTAAAGTTGCGCAGGATGACTTGAACCAACTCGTCATCCAAAAAATTCTCATCACAACGAATCAAAGTCAGAGAAGAAAGGTTTTGAAATTTCATCAGCAACGCAACTCTTTCCGCCTGCTCCATTACAATTTGGTCCTGCTCAATATCGAACCAAAAGTCCTTCACTCCTCTCAGGCCAATATGGCTAATCGTGGATGGGAGTGTTTTTAAGAAAGAGACACCAGTTCCTTCAAAACGATGCCGAGACAGTCCAAATTCATCGCATTCTGCTGCAGAAGCGGGTCGACAAATGTCAAATTGTTTTAAGGAGTTGAGGCCGGAGAGAAAGTCCCAATTTATTCGGACAGGTGCTGGATGGGCTGGAAACTCTGGAACAGTACGACCAGGCTCGATAAACATATTTCCCTTCAGACTTAGACTCTTTAATTTGGCACACTTTCCCCGAAGGACGGTGAGTAAGCTTGTGCAAAATTTATCCTTCGTTGACAGGCACAAATGTTCCAAATGGGGCTGGTTAGTTAAAAATAGTGCTACGCATTCTGCCTGCGCTCCGTATGAGGTGATAGCTAAGCGTTTTAGATTTGGGCAGTGAACAGTCTTCATTATCTCTAGTTTCCAAACTTCGGACATGTGAACACTGAAAGTGGTAGTTTAGGTATCTTGAATTATAAAACACTCAACAATTTGGAAGTGACGTTTGCTTTAAAGTGTAAAATGTATATACCTTAACTCCACCAACGTCTCCGAGTTGGATGAAATAATGTTCGGAATGAATTTGACATGATCAGTCTCTGTTCCATTAAGCGTACAAACTTTGCCCAGAACTAGTTTCTCCAATTTCATAGGAATACAGGACAATTGGTAAAAGTTTCTCGGAAACTGAAAAATAGTAAGAATAACATTATTCTTAGTTCTTATTTTAGAAATTGCTCAAATGAGCAATTTCTTTATTTATGACCAGTTTCATTGACCACTTACAGGTCCGTCCCCCTCATCGTCGCAGTCCAGGTAGTGCGTGCCATCATTCATCTTATTCCCTGTGCATACCTCCAGCGTAGTAAGTTTCTTGAATGCCTCTTGCACATTGACATTGGAGAGAACGTCATGAAGAATTTGGTCCAGAAACACGGACTCCAGCTATAAAGACATGAAATAAGCCACAATTTATTAAAACTGCAAGACCATTGGCAATTAGTGGTCAAGATTAATTCATGTATTGCGTCATGTATACACCAAATAACAATTACCCTCAGACTTTTAAGTTCCGGAGCACTAGTCAACAACGCTGTAAGGAATCCCGTGAGCACCTCCTCCTCCACCCTGTCCGTCCTCTTGAGTCGCAAATGCAGAGTATTCACCGTCGCCAGAATGTCCGTAATAATCTCCACCACCGTCGGCGGCAGGGTCACATCAACCTCTAGAGCCTTCCAAGGGAATTCCGAATCCACCAGGAATTTATCCAGACTCACCGTCTCCTTACAAACAAGTAACATGGCCACCTCTCCGAATGCCTTGCTACTCCGAACCATCCTACACCAATCCCTCGACACTTCCGAGGCTGCCTTTAAATCACTCAGGGTCAAGTAACCAGCAATCTTCTCCCCAATCTAAAACAAATCCCGAGTCAAATCCCGGGCTCCCTTCTCATTGATAACGGCTTATCTGTCACTCACCACCCCATTTCCCACAACTTTGGAAAGAAGACTGGTTTCCGTTTCTTCCTCCATGGAATTGTCGACCTTATCTTTTCCACCCGGAATTTCGCCCAGATATGGGGCGTCCCCAGCTCCACCCTCTTCCATAGCTGACATCCTACCTTATCCTACCCACACCAGCTGCTTATCAAATCAAGATAACTCTCCACCTCCTGTCAAAACCAACCAAAACAGATCCAAATCCAGTCTGACTTTGAGCACGTGTGGCTGTGTTTTTGTTGCCGCAGTGAATCGAGTCTTGGTTCGTCCAACTACCATGTCCTCAAGGGGAATGTCTTGTTGGAAAGAAATATTGGCCCACATTCCCACCGTAGTAGGCACCTCTCTCCCCAAGGAGTGTGACTGAGTGTCTGGGACAAAGAAAGGAAAATTCAACTCCACCTTTTGGGTCAAGAGCACTTAGATAAGCGGCCACTGTAAGCGGCTAGGGGTGCCTTGTTTTGTGTTTAGTTCTCCAAAATTATTAATAGGGAAAGGTCAGAGGTCACATAGACCACACCCACGTATCCGACTATCCACCTTTTGGGTCAAGAGCACTTAGATAGGGGCTAGGGGTGCCTTGTTTTGTGTTTAGTTCTCCAAAATTATTAATAGGGAAAGGTCAGAGGTCACATAGACCACACCCACTTATCCGACTTCCTTATTTTGCAGTAGTAAGTAAAAGGACTCTTGTGCTTCCTGTTTTATTAAGGTAAGTAGTAATTAGGAACGGTATATAGTAGTGCTTAGTCTAACTTTTACTTTACCTCAATATGTGGATACCTACCGGTTATCAATCAGATTAGATACTTAGCTAATGTTAACTAATATGTAATGCAATTAATAAACGACTAATTGTGTTGTATTCTTTGAATAGGGATTGCTTGAAGAATAGGAAGACGCTTTTGTCCTTGACGAGGAAAGAATGACCTCTACCTCCACTTTATACTCTTACCACTGCCAAACCCACAGCTACCACCTCATAAATAATTGAATGTCCTCAGAATGTCTTGTGTTACGTGGTTAGGGCGTCTTGCCACTCGCTTCTTTGTGTCTGGGATTCATCCTCCCGGAGAACATTACCTGGCTGCTGTTATTCCTGCGGAAAGATTTCTTCGACGCCATATTTCCACCGGGATCAGACGCTCTTCTCACCAAGATTTGGCCGACGTTGCTTCGTCCTCCTCTGCCGAAGCCATTGCGAGAGAAACTAGGGCCGAGTTGGTGAAGCAGGTTTGCTTATGAATAATAATCGGAAATTCAGACAGTATTTTATAATGGAGTATTTCAAATATTGTACTATTTTATTATAGCGTGCTGCAGCCACAATTTGCAAAACACTTCACAGTAAATGGCAGGACTTGCATTTAGGCCCGGGTTTTGTGAGTGTAGTCTCCGGTCTTCCAAAAGATTTTGCCTCCTCTCGATTTCGACGAGGACAATTTGGAGATGACGCTTGGTTCATTGCCAGAAACAATAGTGCAGATGTCATAGGTAGGTATTAATTAATTAATAGTAAAAAGAAGGATTTTAATCATGTTGTTTTTGTCACTGTCACTTTGTTTAGGAGTTGCTGATGGCGTTGGCGGATGGAGAAATTATGGTCTTGATCCCGGAGAATTTTCCTACACCCTCATGCAAGCTTGTGAAAGATTAGTTGAAGGTAATCTTTTTGTCCCTTCGAAACCGGTGGGACTTCTTTCGTCGGGATATTCTCATCTCCGGCGTCTCAAGGAGGTTAAAGGGAGCAGCACGGCCTGTGTTGTCGTTTTGTCCAGAAAAGATTCTATCCTGTACTGTGCAAATTTGGGGGACTCTGGTTTTGTCGTTCTTCGTGATGGAGAAATTGTACACAGGTCCAAAGAACAGACTCATGGATTTAACACTCCTTATCAACTCGCTTGTCCTCCTGCTGGAGAAGTGGGTTTATGTGACAGGTATGCACGGAGTAATTTATTGTAAATATTTATTGGCTATATAATTATAATTTGTATTAATGATGTAGTCCTGATTCTGCCGATCTGTCTCAACTGGCAGTGAGAGATGGTGATGTGATTCTTCTTGCTACCGATGGTGTGTTCGATAATCTTCCTGAGACTATGCTCATTGCTGAGCTAATCAAAGTAATTAATGAATTTATATCTGTGATGAATATTTGTGGTTAACTAATGATTTGAATTGAATTCTAATTCTAATTTGCTAATTTTAGATTCAAGGGGAAAAGGACCCCCTTCACCTTCAGACTGCTGCCAATGCAATCGTTTTAATGGCCAGGACTATTGCGTTTGATTCAAAGTACATGTCGCCATTTGCGAGAAATGCACAGCAGAATGGAATCAATGCAGTGGGTGGAAAGCCCGATGACGTGAGCTAAAAGATCTTATAAATAAGGGACTTGATGCATATGTTAGGAAGAAATATATTCATGTACTGCTCTTGTTTATTAGATAACCGTGTTACTGGCAACAGTCTCGATGGCCAGCTAGTAGTTGGGAAAACAAGATCTGTAGATGACTGAAGTCTTCGCCTTTTTTATTACTTTAAGACACTAATAATCGTCGTTGTCAGTAATCACTATGATGCAACTTAATGCCATTGGTAAGTCTTGTAATAATCTTTTTTGAATTTGAATTGGGGATTACTAATAATATCCCTACGTTGTGTTTAAGATGTTGCTGTTCCTTCTACATTGTTTACGAACTTAGTCTGTAACTGCAAACAAAAGTAAGAAAACCTTCTTGTCGTGCGAGGACTGAACACAGAAACAAGAGATACAAAGTATTTATTAGAGTACCTATTACTAGAATTATAATTTGAGGCATTTATAAAAGGAATAGAATATATCTAAGATACAATTATACCAGTCAAGAGATATATATCTCGTAGATCGTAGTCAATCTGTAGAAATTCAATATTTTTGAAGTTTAATTCTAATTCCTTCCATACTCCTTACTTTACCCTTCCGTTGCTCATATTACAAATACATAGTCATTCGTGAATTGATAAGACAGGTGAATCATTCGTAAATTGTGACCTGAGAACGACACCTACATTGGAAATGTTTTCGCAACAAAAAATTTATTTTGATTTCGTTATATATTTAAATAATGTTGTACTTATTGTATGACAGAAATTAAAGCAATAAACAAGAACAATATGACATACGGCTAGGGCTAATTTACTGAGTTCCATTATACCATATAGGCTCGACTGAAGTTTGAGGACGTTTATTACTTCTGAAATCAAATGTAGGGATTGACAAAATTATCTTTTCGCTTCTGATGTCTCCGTCCATGATTGCGACGCTGTGCTATACTTGAAGCTTGTGCATTTACTTTTAAAACATGTAATTTCTGTGGAGGATGAGTGCTGGGTAACTTGGCCTTCTCCTCCGAGTTTAATGGCGGAAGAGTGCTGGGTACCAGATCCTGGCCTTGTAGCCCCCTCCTCGATTCCTGCCCATTCCAAAGATAAAAGACCCTATGACGTATTCCACTAATCCAATATCTGAGTAATTTACAATACCTTTCCCACAAAAGAAGCAAATAGATTGCTGGCAAATTCAGCCCCTGTAGCGTACGCTCGTTCAACCACCGTGGCAAGCTTGTCTTCCGGAATGGCAATCATTCTCTCCAAGTCTTCTTCAGATACTGTCGTATTTCTGTCATCCTCATCTTGACTTTGAAACATTTCTTGCAAAAAATTCAATCAGAAATCTATTCATTGTTATCAAATGAACAACCTGCGCCCAGCTTTATGGTGCTTATCTTACCAAGAATTTCCTCACTGGAATTGGAGGATTCCGCTTCATCTGACTCCCAACCATCATCCTCCCCACTTTCAGAGCTGGTACTATCATAATCCTCCTGTGAATGGGAAAGGGACGATCTTGGCGTCGTCGTATCATGACCTTTGCTATTTACTTTACAAACCACAAAATTTAAGACTTAAAATTGCATAATCCTTACACAGCCAACTAGTTGAATCCAAAAATACCTACTTTTAGTAGAAGAACAATCCAGAATGAGAAGTATGAAAAACATGAAGAGGGCCAAGTTGGCGAACCTACGGTGACTGAATATCAGCATGACTCAGGCCCTGAGTCTCAGGGGATGACCACAGGGTCTTACATGTAATTACAACGTTTCGGCGTGCTACTCATTAAGTTCTATATGTTCTAATTCTGTCAGGTTATCCTTCCTGTTTACATATTTACAATTGTCTCGGTACAATGTGTGTCCAACAAGTACGAATGGAAAGTTTTTTATGGTCATAACCCACTTTGTCTCGGACATATATTTCTTCTATGATACTACAATACACTCCCAAAACCAATTCATGCTTGGTAGTAATAGGGGTCATTGCAATTTTAACTGCAATGAAATTGCAATGAAATATAAATATTTTTCTGATCTGGCGTGTCTCTTGGCCGCGTTCATGTCTTTTGTCCTTCCTCCAGGTATGTTGTGAATTGTGGTTAACTTTGAGCCTAGCATAAATCATAATTTTTCTCGAATTTAGCAGCTTATGGACTTGACATACCTTTTCCTGCCGTTCAAGAAGGGCTGCTGGATGATAAAAATGCCTTCTCAGGTAAACCTTTTGGATTACCAGTGAGTCAATTCTGATTCGCATTACAAAATTTATTGGTTTCCAATTTGTATTCTCAGAAATGACCAAGGTAAAACGTCAAGTTCCAGGACCAGGTACAGCTGCCCAACCTCCCTCTGGGACAGCACCGACCCCAACGACTGGTACGCCACAGGAGAGTTGGTTCAGTTGGGCTACTGGAAAGGCTACAGATTTGGCTACAAATGCATTGTTGACAACAGGGTCAATAGTCTACAAAGTCATGGACACGGTCACTTTAGGCGGAACTAGTGTTCTCGTGGAAAAAGCAAAAGATAAAGGTGGGTCTGACTACTCTGACTTCTAAATATCCAACTAATCTCTTTTTTACTTCCAACTATTTATTAGCAATTGATGTTGCACTTGCCGTAAGGAAGCTTTACAGTATTTTCATTTGACAAGGTGTATATGCTTATTTATGGAAAGCTATTTCTTTTTGCAGGCATATTCAGGTAGTTGGGTACTCCTTCAAACTGTAATCCTACATTTATAACTTCCTATGTATTGGTAATAATATGGTGTCTCATGATTAGATGGAATGATGAAAAAACGACAAGTCCAGGGGTCGGCTGCCGATAACCCTGGAACATTTGAAGTCCAGTTTTCAGTTGATCAGAATTCAAACAAACGACATGTTGAGGCTGAATTGACGGTTCAAAATATGATTGACAAGCGACAAGCCGCCGAACCAGTGGTCAACGAACGACAAGCTTAATTTAGACAGCGATTCTAGTGAAAGTGGCTTGGGTTGTGGTGTCATTGGACACTGACAATGCAACAACTATATGTACAAAAGAAATGATAAGCAATAATAAAGCTTTCTTTTTTTACTTAATTTAATCAATCAATCAATCAATGGTATGATCCACTTCCGCAATCATGATCGGCACTAGACATATATGGGAGACATAGTTTCGAAAACGACCCCAATTTGTGGACAGTGTCACTCAATAGTGAAAGTCTTCCGAATCAGAGTTCCTGGTGGTGGTGATGGGTCAATGGATTTCTACCGTTTGTCCACTATTGACTATGGGCATTGTTTTCCGCGAATAATGTAAACAGCATTATTAAACTACCATCGTGATATTCAATGACCAGCCCTTCGTGGTCATTTCAATAATATATTTTCCCCTTCCAGCGTTTTACTCCGATTGCAATGAAACCATACAAAGACATAGCAATGGCGTCATCAAAGTCCCTCATTTCCTTATCTAATTTCACTGTTTCTCTTGGCCTTGGCAATGCCATTTGTGACAGGTATGCCAATTAACACCCACAAACCTAATTAAACTCATTCAAAATTATAATTTGTCACTTTACCAGTTTACGCCCGAGACATTCCAGAAAATGTTCCAGGTAAGGTAAACTCGTGAAATATATCTGATTCCGACATGATTGATGAATTTATTTCCAGGAATGGGCAGGGTTAAACGACAAGGAAGTTGGTGGGGTAGCCCAGCGACACCAGAGGCAGGAGGAGAAGGAGGTACTGCTTCGGAAGGGAATTCAACGCAGGGACCGCAGCCAGCAGCGGATACTACTGCAGTGCCTGCTGATTCAGGATGGAGTGGGTGGGGTTTTGGTGGGAACGTTATGTCCGGACTAACAGGAGGAGTGTCAGGATTAGCAGGTGGATTAACAGGAGGATTGATCGGAGCTGCTCCTGTGGAAGGAGATCTAACGGCCGGTTTTTGGGATTGGGTGGAAGGGCAAGCGGGTAATGTACTCGTGTCTGGAGGGTCGTTAGCGTACACGGTCGGCGACAAGCTCACTTTGGGCGCAACTAGTTCTTTGGTGGACAAAGCAAAAGA
Source organism: Folsomia manolachei (assembly GCA_036491905.1). Classification (NCBI taxonomy): domain Eukaryota; kingdom Metazoa; phylum Arthropoda; class Collembola; order Entomobryomorpha; family Isotomidae; genus Folsomia; species Folsomia manolachei. The sequence continues at coordinate 23,057 of JAAXNX010000299.1, forward strand.
TAAAGCGATCGATATGGCACTAGCTGTGAGAATAGATTTTCCTATATTATTTGACAACTTTCAACAACGTGCATTTATGAATTTTTTGTATTTCTAGCATTATGCAGGTACGCGTGGCAGATTGTGGCTCTTGAGGTTGTATTGGTTATTTTTTATAAATATTTTAATGTGCAGATTCAATGAAGCGACAAGCCTCAGATTCTGAGTCGGTTGTCCCAGAACACAAATCTGTAGGGGATGGGAAGGCCAGCAAGCGAGAAGCTGGGGGTGGACCTCCAGTTCAAACTATGATTGAAGAGGGGCAGGCTGCTGATACCGATTTAAGGAAGTAATTTATTGACGCTATGCACGATGCATAAGCTTCCCTAAAACGAATAATAAAGCTTGTAACTAAAGTTGTCTAGAGTGACCTCAATTCATCTTAAGGAACAAGTTCATTTAGCTTTCGCCCATTCATTCCTATTTCCCTACCGAAAATAATTAACAATTTTAATAGCTCAGCTCACCGTTGTAATACTGCAACGGTAATCCTAATTAAGCCACAATCTGTTTTAAACGCCATTACTTCGCCATAATGAACGAAGGTGTTGGGTTATCTTGTTTCATAAGATGCGCTGTACTTGATTTGTGTCCGCAAGTACGAAATATCAATAATATCGCGACAAATTGATGGCAGACTTTAGAAAACTTTAATTAATGATATTGTCAAGTTCATAAAAAATATACGTTAAAATAAAAAAAAGTAAATTACTCCGGTAAACTAGGCTGCGCTGTGGGACGTCCAGATTTAGTTAGGACGCCTCTCTTCTTTAATCTTGTACTTAATTCGACATTCTTAGCAAAGTATGAAGCTTCCCGTTTGGCAGCAGATACTTCCGCCCGGATTTTGGCTTTTGTCGAAATTCGCTCGTAAGCCAGTCGTTCATTGAGATGAATCCATTGGAATCTGCAAGAAAAGATTCAAGCAATGAATAACCTAATTGTTACATTGAACCCAAGCAAATATATATTCAAAGTAGAGGCTTACCCAGGAAGGTACTTGATATTCCAGAGATGATCATGATATTCTTTAGATTTCTTCCCACCCACGGCCCGATTGTTGAGCATTTCCGCGACTTTTTTGGCATGTCGACGTTTTTTAAACTCAATCCAACCTTCCGTGAATGTTTGATTTTTAGGTCGGCCCTTCCCTTTGGGTTTCTTACCTATCAATAAAGTTCCAATATTAAATTCAGTCATGATAAATAATGTACTACCCTGGTTTACCCTTATCTGGCTGCATGAAGGACCGGTTGATGGGTCCAAAGGCTGTGAAATATTCTCTAATTTGAAGGACATTCATTTTGGGGGGTACAGTTGATAAGTAAATAATTCCAGGTTTGATCACTTTCTTCCCAACAGATACTGAATCATCCTCGTCCTCCTCCTCCAAATCTGGTTTCTCTTCCTTTATCTGAAAATATGAAACACATTAAATTTCCAAAAATAATCAGGCCAGGACAAACCAAATGACCCCTATTTTTTACCTCAACGTCCAAATCCAACTCTTCCATCCTTCCTTATCCTCTGAAACTTGCAATTTAGACAGATAACCTTCCGATAACAAACAAATTAATAATTTTGTGTCAAAATGTTATAAAACCATGTGTTTACTACACGTGGATGAATCGGAGACGGCAAAAGTTGTCTTTGGATCGGGGGAATGGAAAATCAGTGTCCAAAGTCCAAAACACTTGAACAAATCATTCAATTATTATTTATTACTAATTCATTTATTTATATTTATAGTGGACTTTTGTGACAAATAAGGTGAATCCTGTAAACCTGGTAAGAAATCGGAAAGTTTGTTTGTGATTGATCATTCTAAACTATTGCATGCATTTGGATCGGGGGAATGGAAAATCAGTGTCCAAAGTCCAAAACACTTGAACAAATCATTCAATCGATTAATTATTATTTATTACTAATTCATTTATTTATAGTGGACTTTTGTGACAAATAAGGTGAATCCTGTAAACCTGGTAAGAAATCGGAAAGTTTGTTTGTGATTGATCATTCTAAACTATTGCATGCATCCCCGTGCTTTGGCTATGCTAATAAGATATGACGATCAATGATAACCTTTGACCCAACAAGTTGTCACTAACACAAGTAACTCCATCATGTTCCTCATTTTGTAGGTGGTGTAAAATGATGCTGAGAAGAATTGTCCAATCGCCTTTATGGTCTTGCTGCTCCTCCCACTTGAATAATAACGGTATTGGGTCAAGGTCTCTTGCCACTTCCCCAATTATCATGTCCAAGTTGTCTGGAAAGGTGGCGATCGTTACAGCATCAACGGATGGGTAAGAACCGATAAGTAAAGTATAATTAATTAAATTGTGAATATATTTCTGGTTCAGAATAGGTTTGGCCATTGCAAAACGGCTCGCTAATGATGGGGCCAAGGTCATGATCAGCAGCCGAAAGGAGAAGAATGTACAAAAAGCTTTAGAAACACTGCGAAGCAAGGAAGGCATTCCTGCTGATCAGATTAAAGGTCAAGTCTGTCATGTTGGGAATAAGGAGGATAGGAAGAAACTAATTCAACAAACTCTCAAGGATTTTGGAGGCATTGACATTTTAGTCTCAAACGCTGCAACTAATCCTGGTACAAAACTTTGGCTTCATACGATAAGATAAGAGATACATTTTGATTATTATTTATAAACTAGTGATGGGGGCTGCTCTTGATTGTCCGGAAGATGCATGGGATAAAATATTTGAAATCAATGTCAAAGCTGCATTTTTGTTGACCCAAGAAGTGAAACCACATCTGGTTGGGAGGCCGGGGGCATCAATTGTGTATGTGTCGTCAATCGCTGGATTCCAACCATTTGCTGTAAGGTAGTCATCTCTTCAGAGATCAATGCAATAATTTCGCAATTCCCATGATACACTGTTTCCTCTTGTCTGCAGGTACTGGGCCCTTACTCGGTAAGACAATTGTTAGAAACTAAATGAACTCAATGGCGTCAGGTATCATAATGATTGGTTATGCATATAGGTTAGTAAAACCGCCCTTCTTGGACTCACAAAAATAATGGCTCAAGAGCTTGGACCTGAGAAAATACGGGTGAATTGTGTTGCACCCGGAATAATAAGAACACGATTCAGTTCAGCCATCACAGACACTGATGGAGTCAATGATAAAATGTTGGAAATGATTCCACTGGGTAGATTCGGCGAACCGCATGAAATTGCTGGGCTTGTGTCATTCCTTGTTTCAGACGATGCGTCTTACTGTACAGGAGAAAATTATGTGGCAGCAGGAGGTAAGATAACTTCAAAATTTGTTAGCCAGTTCAATTTTTGTAATTTTGTCCATTATTGCTCGTAGGTCAATCGTCTCGGCTATAAGCGATGATTATTATTTCGAGAATATTTTTCCTGCAAATAAAGTCTACATTTTTACATAATGATTATTCACCACTGATTAACAACCCATGAATACTTTAGCACAGTGACTGACGCAGAATACGCTAAAAGGTGAGTGAAATTGTCAGACTTGTTCACACGGCTTTTTGTGGACTTGTTTCAATTAGTAAGTTGCAATGCAACATCACACGGGCGAGTGGTTCAGGTAACTGTATAGCACCAATTACATCATTTCGGGACAACTTTCCGCGTTCTGTTTAGTATTCCTTTTCTTTGTTTAAGACGCATGCAAACAATGGAAACTTCATCTCCCGTGGCCTTCTTGAACATTGTTTCCATAAAACAATTAATTAAGTAAGTGCATGAATCCTGCCCATTATGGGAATTGAAGTCATGATTTTCAGCAATTCTTGCTTATTTTATTTTCCTCGTCAGTTTGCTTGCATCGAAGTGCCAGAAGGTTAATTTTAATTTTTGGAGATTTATCATGGGATTTAAGTTTTGTCTGCATTTTTTCATAACTTTCATCGTGGTAAATTTTTGTCATGGGATAACATTTGAAGAAGACGTGACCATTACTTTGGACCAGAGAAATGATCTAGAAACGGTAATTACATATACTACTACTCCACCCTACAATTGCATAAGTAGGTCGGGATGGTTTGGGTAAAAAAAATTAACAAAAATCTTCAATTTTTGGCATTTTTTTAAACAGTTCAAAACGAAAATGATCCCTAAGCTTTCAGAATCGTATATGAAAGAAGATTTGTTCCTCCTCAAGTGGCTCAGATGTATGCAATATTATTACACAACTATTATTTTTTTATTATTTTGCAAAAATCTTAAACAATTCACTTACGGTATAGATAACAACTTCAACTTGAAACAAGCTGAATACAATCTTTTAAATGTAAGCAATAGTATTGCTAATTTTCGCACTAAGCTAGATTGACCCATATTCTAATCTTATTAAAATTGCAGCACATATCCTGGCGAAAAAGAAACCAAATGGATACAATAAACGACGAAGACTGGTCTGATATGCAGCAGGATTTTAAATATTATTTGGGTGGTCGGGATAAAATTGGGCGTTCAGGTAGTTTTACTTTTCTAGCCAAAATTCGTATTTAGAGAATCAAAATATGAAACCAATTTTATGACTGTTTTCAAGTTCTTTACATTGATGCCGAGGGTCTGGATTTGAGAAGAGCTCTGATTCAAGGGAAAGGAGAGCGTCTCATGAGATATGCAGAAAAAGTCCTTCAAGATGCTTGTTTCCTGGTTCGAGATTTAGGTCAAAAATACAAGAACATTACTCGGGGACATCTTATTATCAATCTGAAAGGATACAGTGTTTTGCAGCATGGTTGTATTCGCTGTGAGAGAGGCACTAAATTTCACAAATATTTCGCCAAAGTAAAAACTTCAAACTCCTTTAGGTCTCCCGTATCTACTCAGGATTGTGATCGGCTACGAAGAAAACTATCCAGAGTGTGCGGATCAGATTATTACGGTTGATAGTAAGTCAAATATTTTATACGCATTTCCAATGCAAGTCTACATGGACATCTCATGAAGCATACAATTAAAATTACTAGCGCCAGCCTCTGTGGAACCGATCCTCAATGCGGTCAAACCTCTTCTGAGCATAGGGATGAGAAATAGCCTTCACATTTACGGAAGAAACAGACAACAATGGATGCAAGCATTGGAAACAGACTTTGATTTGAGAACATTGCCCCCAGAATTGGGTGGTTCTTTCCATATCCATTCTGGAACGGAACTGGAGGAAGAATCATGAAGGTGAGGTGGGGACGCCACTGAGACTTGCATTTTTAAGACATTTTTCAGAAAATCCTTAGTCATAACTTTATGTTATGCTCACTAATCATGTAGCTAATGTTAATAAATCAAAACTCGTTTAGACCTTTGTACTGGCAATAGGAAAACAAAGTAGTAATTTATTATCATGATGGGTTGAAATGAATGAACGTAATTAAAAAGAATTACTGAATGACAATGACTACCCAACATTCATAATTAAACTATAAATATAATAAGTGATTGCAGTCCTTGCCTGTTTTAAACTACCAATAGGTCTTTGTTAGAGGATGTTCCGCAAAGTATCCTCTATTTTTAAACACTTGATCCGCAATTAAGGTCAAATGTCGGTCCACAAGAAGTCCTTGGGCCTCACCCGCTTGTAATAAATCATTCACATTTTTGTCACACCTTTCTTTCGCCTCAAGTATAAAAGCTTCTGCCAATATTGTCTGAAATCATTGACAATAAAACATTAGTTGCATCGACTTTCTTATAATTAATTTAAATTAATTTAATGAGTCGAACCACTCACCTCCGTCTGAGCCTCCCGAAGTCCAATGCAATATGAGCGAGAGGCCCTGGCAAGAACCGCGGTCATGGCGTATATATCAATCATTATATCTGAAAGTCGCCTCAACTCCATTTGCGCCTCTGGATTGGTCACTTTCGCCCCATGACGTTCTAGCACAATCTCCGTCGCAAATCCCAGACGATGGACACATAGCTCGAGAATTTTTGCGGGTATGCCCAGTGAAGGATGAACATAACTCGAGAGGTCGTGAGTCATTGCAGGAGCCCCCTTGGAATTCTTGTGTCGCTTCCACATTTGTTCAAATATAAATGTTGGGTTTTTGAAGGGATTTCTTAACTTTTTCACCGTCTCCTTCAACGCCTTTCCCGCATGTTGGAGACTCATCAGAGCAATAAAGAGGCGAAGGATTTCATTGGTCCCTTCAAAAATGGAGAGGATTCGACTATCTCGAAGAGCTCTCTCGAATGGAAGGTCCTTCATATAACCAGAACCACCAAAAATTTGGAGAAGCTCGCTGCTACATGTCCAGGCTGCTTCCGAACTATAAACCTGGTCGCAAATTATTACAAAAAGCGATTATAGATCACTAAATGCTATGCAAAGTTAGAACAAAAAAGTTATGGGCTCAATTTTTGCACATACCTTGACAATGGCAGCCTCCACGGCACAATCATTATATTCTCCACTATCCAACATGCCTGCAGTCATATAAGCCATCGCTTCCATAGCATAAGTGGACATAGCTACTCGTGCAAATTTCTCCTTGATGAGTCCAAATTCCATAAGCGGTTTACCAAACTGTTTCCTGCTGATGGCATATTCTGCTGCTTGCGCCAATCCAACCCGCAGTCCCCCCGCCACTGCACTCCCCATCGAGAATCTTCCGCTGTTAAGGATATTCACAGCAATCTTGAATCCATCCCCTACCTCACCCAGCACATTTTCCGCAGGGACGACGACATTGTCAAAAAAAACCTCGGCTGTATTTGAGCCTCGAATTCCCAGTTTATCCTCCGACTTCCCGTTAGTCAGTCCTCCGAAATCTCTTTCCACTAGGAATGCCGTCATCCTTTTTGAAGAGTTCTCACCCACGACGTCATCCGCCGTCCTGGCAAACACGGTCATGAATTGTGCCATGCCTCCATTGGAAATATAAATTTTGCTCCCGTTCAGTGTCCAGGATTTACCATCCTTGGAAAGAGTGGCTTTAGTGGAGACAGACCCCGCGTCAGAACCACTTCCTGGCTCTGTGAGGGCAAATGCGGCCAACCATTCTCCAGAGGCCAGACGGGGAAGATATTTTGCCTTTTGTTCGGGTGTTCCGTAAAGAAGGATTCCCTAAAAATTACATCTTTTTAGTAAATTATACGTAATTCTCATTCTAAAATGCTTTTGCACTACAAACCTTGTAACCGATTGTCTGATGGGCTGCAAGCGTAACAGCAATTCCTCCATCCAGACTAACAATCTCCGCGACGCGAGCATATTCCGTAGCGTTTAATCCCAAACCCCCAAACTCCATAGGCACCTGCTGACCAAACAGTCCCAACTCGGCCAGTCCTTTGAGCACTTTGTCTGGTATTTTACCCTCTGCATCTATTTTCTTAGAGTCCACTGAAACCAGGAACAAATCTTTAGAATGGTTTCATTCGTTTTTGTTGACATCCACTCACCTTCATCTCTAAAGAAGCGTTCAATAGGTTCCAACATTTCATGCAGGGTTTCATGCCTCTCCTTATCCAGTACCTCAGGAAATGTGAGGACATCCGTGTCAAATCGTCCAAGTAGGAGTTCCTTGGCGAAAGAGGGTTTCTTCGGGGCCAGCCAATCATCCTTCGGTTGCTCCAACGCCGTTCCAGCCCTTGGCGCCGGTGTGAACGAGTCCTTCTGCTGTGATTTGACTGCCTGACTAGAAAATGTGGACGTATTGTAACGGAGTAGGGTCAAATAACTCGTCCTCCCCTGACCTCTTCCCCCCGGCGCGACACTTAAAAGGGCGGATGTGAAATGACGAAAATTCGGAGACTTCATCTTATCTTGGAATCCAAGACTTGGATCAAGATTCAAGATTCTTGATTAAAATCCAAACACTTTGTAATATTATAACAGGAACTAGGTCAGGTTGCGATCTGAGAAGATGACTCAAGATTAACAATTTTAGGTTGTGCATCCGCCAATAACAGACGCACTGCTACCGAGCTGAGCTTATCTTTCTTTGGCTTATCAGCTCCAAGGGACAGAACTTTGTACTTTGGTTGGATGCCGTGAAATTTCCGTCCCCGCCTTAGTCCTGGGGCAGCCTGTGACTCCTTCCAGCTGTCCATGTGTCCAACGTCAACTGCTGTCTCGGAATAAAAGACAAAATTTTAATTAGTCAATTAATTAATTAATTAATTATGGTCAGACACGCAGATGTCATTACTCCACCTCCACCCAGACTTAGTTAATTACAAGACAACCTCCTCCACCTGCAAGTACAGGAGTTAGGTGTATAAACTTCCAATAACTGGGTTTAAAAGTGTGTCGCCTAATATATAAATATTGAGTGTGTCACCTAATTCGTCACTAGTTAGGTGTGGTTATCGGGTGATGATGGGTGGTGGATGGTGGGCCGAGTAAAATGGTGCTCCTCAACCGTCCACCCCATTCCAACACGGGAGAAATGTTTATGATTCGTGCGTTAGAAAAGATCCTGGGGGATCGGGAAATTAAAAAGTCACACCACGCCCAACTCAAGAGGGCCTGTGAAGTCGCGCTTGGTAAGAGTCCCTTATCATAATGATAAGCATTCCCGACTTATCTAATGAGGGTTTTGTTTGTCTTATTCACAGAAGAGATCAAGGGCGCTCTTGTCTCTAATTCGGATGGAGGGACGGCGTCCACACCCTCGCCCGGAGGAGTTGGGGAAGGAGATGGAGGTTCTTCGACAGCCCTTCCTCTTCCTAGGTCGGATAACTCGGTACCCATCGACTCAGAAAAGTATTTCGTCCCATTTGAACTTGCTTGTCAAAGTAAAACGCCAAGGATCGTGGTCACTGCGTTGGACTGTCTCCAGGTGTGTGGGAGGGTTATGGAGCTGTGTGCTTAACTTTTATTTAATTGAGGTGTGCTAATTTAAATGATTTCCTTGTGTAATTTAATACAGAAATTAATAGCATACGGTCATCTCACTGGGAATTGTGCGGATTCTACAAATCCTGGAAAAAAGTTGATTGATCGCATCGTGGAAACAATTTGTGGTTGTTTCGTGGGTCCAAATACGGATGAGGGTGTCCAACTACAAATAATCAAAGCCTTACTGACCGTAATGACGTCGCAGCATGTGGAAATTCACGAAGGGACCGTCCTCCTCACTGTGAGAACATGTTACAACATTTACCTCGCGAGTAAAAACCTCATAAATCAAACCACGGCAAGGGCCACTCTCACACAAATGCTCAACGTTATTTTTGCCCGGATGGAGAGTCAGGATTCACTTAGTCGACTATCACAGAGTCAAAATAGCGTGGTTGTGTCAGAAGGGGACTTGGAGGAGGATGAATCCGTACAAACAGTGGTAAATGGCGACCGAGAGGAAGGAGTTGCATCTCCTGAGGTGTCCATCAGACTCACGAATTCTTCTGGAAATCCATTTGAGGAGGAAGAGGAAACGCAGACCCCAGCTCAGGATAATTCTACTCCCAATAAAACAGCCACCAATGGAAGTAAGGAAAATGAGGGCGAGACCCCAGTGGCAGCGGAACCTTCAGAGTCCAACAATAACAAGGTTGAGGAGGTGGAGTCAGAGAAAGGCGTGTCTCCACAAGTGAATGGAACAACATTGGAGACAGAGGATGATGAAATTGAAAGTTTGGAAACCTCATCCAGTGCATCAACCGTTGTGGACACGAATGCAGGTGGCTCTAGTTCTGGGCCTGTTTCTCCCACCCCAAAAACGGAGCAAGACCACCCTCTTAATGAAGAGACCGTTGGGGAGGAAGGGGTTGAAGTTGAACAGGAATCCACACTGTCTGCTATGGTGGTTGGAGGTGATTCAGAGGCTGCTGCAGAAGAACTTGCTGAGAAATCTCCACAACAGATTGCTCAAAATCTTTTGAGCAACATTCTAGATACAAATAGTAAGCCATCGTTCCTAGACTTATCTTTAAAATATTGCAAAATTAATGAAATAAAAAAACTGAATTCTTTGCAGTGAAATCAGAACATCGACTCGAGTCACCTTCTCCATCTTTACAATCGACGGAAGAAGCCAGTCTGAGTCTGGGTAATCATGTTCTTTCCAGTCCAACCACACCCACAATTACAAGAGTGCCTTCTCAGGTAAACTTTATGGATAACAGTAACTTGATTGATTAGTTTATATATTACTGTCTTGTTTCTCTATTTCTTTCATTCATTTTCTTCACTACTCTCTCCAGTATTTTCGGATGATGATGGATGTTAAGGTGAACAGAATCAGATGGGATTTAGTTTGCAGTTGCTTATAGAAATTTATTTTTATTTTACGAAACACAACCTTTGTAGATTTGCTGGCCCTTTTTTGTTTCATTTCTTACTAACTCTTATTTATATCGTTTTAATTTATTTTCTGAATTGATCTCATGGCGGTGTGTATGAGGATGAGCTGGAGTAAAATATGGTCCTTTCTTATATTTCTAGGAAAGCATGGAAAATATCGGAGAGAATGATTCTGCTGCAAACGCTCACTTTGTTCACATTCTCCAAAAAGATGCATTTCTGGTGTTTCGAGCCCTTTGTAAACTATCCATGAAGCCATTACCAGATGGGATTCCCGATCCAAAGTAATCGCAATTACACAAAGCTTTACATTACTTTACAATCACAATAAAACTAAAGTTCTGTCCTGATCAACTTTGATTCTAGATCTCACGAACTCCGCTCCAAAGTCCTCTCCCTCCAACTCTTGCTCTCCATTGTGCAAAATGCAGGCCAAGTTTTTAAGTCCAATCCCGTTTTTATCACCGCTATTCGGCAGTATTTATGTGTGGGTGAGCTCCAATTTTATTTACAAAACATGAAAGAATGGCTTATTGATAAAACACATCTCCAAAAGTCATAGTATCTGACTTCTCAACATTAATAGTAATAGTGCGACTCGTTAGATACGTAAACACACTTTGTACATACGCCAGATCTCCACCCACAAGCTCATTGGTGTACTCTAAAACCTTGTTATGCCTAACAATCAGGGTTCCATTGCTGGAACATCCCAACATTTCCGCAAGGACAAGAGTAGCAATGCCCAAAGCTTCTTTCCTGTCTATGTCAGGGATCATGGAAGAGTGTAGTGCGTCCAAGGAATCCTTCATGTCTTTGTTCCGAGTTTGTTGTTGTTGATGTTGCTCAGGAGTCCATTTTTCATTCGTAGTGGGTGGAACATACTCAGCAATTGACACCTCATCCGGAGTAAGAGTTCGTTGGTAGAGGGGACCAGGTCGGTAATGTGCAGGGCTGAAATTTA
>JAAXNX010000300.1:0-34290 GCA_036491905.1 Folsomia manolachei
CTTGTTCAATTCCTCTTATATCATCTTCCAAGTCCCCCGATTTCTCATTTGGGGGTTTCTTTGCAGCCGCCTGTTTTTTACCTTGTTGACCATCCCCTCCCTTTCTTTGACGATTTCCTACAAGTCATTATTTCATTACATTGTTCCAAAATGTCCCAAAAATCTCAATATTTCCAAACAAACCGAGTGGGACACGTTTCACGGGTTCCTCTTCTTCCTCCTCCTCTTCCTCTGCTTCCGGTTCTTCTTCCTCTTCCTCCTTGGCAGGCTTTTTCTTATCTTTGTCCTCCTCTTCAGCCTCTTCCTCCTCTTCTTCTTCTTCGACGGCCTCTTTTTTTGGTGGGGGTGCCTCTTCTTCCTCTTCCTCATCTTTTTCGGGAGGAGGAGGTGGTCGTCGTGGTCGGACTGGTTTTTCTTCTTCCTCCTCTTCTTCTTCAGGCTCCTCTTTTTGGGGGCGTTCTTCCTCTTCTTCTTCTTCACGGGAGGGAGGGCGTCGACGGGGCTGTTCCTTGCGGGAGTCATCTCGGTGGCGACGGTTATCTTCTTCGTGGTGGTCGTCATCTCGGTTATGACCACGGTCATCGTCTGGAGAGTGGTCATCATCGTGATCGTCCCGGTTCCTGAATAAAAAAAGGATTAGAAAAGAAAGCTTTGGAGAAAGTGGGACATTTTTTGAACGCACCGATTTCCATTATTTCTCGGTGGCTGCTGTCTAGGTCTTGGCTGTGCTTGTGGGCGTGGCCTTTCTGGTTGTGGAGCCTTCTTAAGGTCTTGATCATACTGTTTTATAGTTCGAGTATAAATTGGATCCAGATTCGTTCTGGGTGCGGGTCCAAAGCCTACGCCGAAGCCACGGGGATCGAATTCTGGACCACGATTGAAAAGGGGTTGGTTATTAAAGGAATTTTGAGCCACACCACCTCCTCCTCTGCCTCGATTTGGATACTGGATATTGGGATGATCAAAATTGGGTGAGTTGGGATTAAAATCCTGAGAAGATGGCCGAATCGGGCCACGGTCCACTTGAGAAGGTCGGAAACCTTGAGAATTGTCGCGGTCGAGACCATTATCATAACTTGGGTGGGGATTATTAAAATCCCCATCATAATCCGAGTTTCCTCGTCCCCTATTTCCACCCCGGTTACCATTGTCCTCATCCTCGACAAAGTCTGTGTCGTAATCGTCACTTCGGTCGTTTCTGTTTGGTTTAGGATTCGAATTAAGGTGAACACTAGGATACTGTTGCTGGTGGGGCAGAGGTCGCTCCGGATTATTATTGGGACGCTGTTGAGGACGCTGTTGCTGACGATTATTGTTCCCATTGTTGGCTGGACGTTGTCGCCTATCCTCTTCGGGTTCCTCCTCGTCCTCCTCTTCGTCATACGTGGAGGAATCGTCCGGCCCTCGTCGCCCTGTTGCGGGAGGAGATGGCTGCTGCTTCCGGTTATTTTGTTTGGAATTCTTACCCTGTTGAATCTTTTCCCTTGGAGGTAGCGGAGGCGGACGAGAGTTCTTTTTCCCATTGGAAGAAGGAGACGCCGGTTTAGAAGTATCGGGACGAGGATCACCATAAAACGAGTCGGAATCCGGGTCGTCCGGAGATGGGAAGTTGTCCCGATTAATAGGTCGTGGCGCGATGGGTGGAGGTGCGGCTGCGTAATTATTTTGATAGTTTTGTGCCCGTTCCTGCTGTCGCCGAGGTTGTTGCTGGGGTATGGGGTTGATGTTGATGTTGATACACTGGTGGCGAAGGGAGTGGAGCTTGGTGATGTTGGTAGCCTTGAAGTTGCTGAATGGGAACAAAGGCAGGAGCGTGAGTAGGGTAGATTTGACCCTGAGGATAGAACGGGGTTGGGGGGACGGGCTGGAAATAAATATTTTGAGGTGGGTGGTGCTGTTGGACGAAAACGGGTTGTTGCTGAACGTACTGGAAATTGGTTGGGGTTATTTGTGGGGTACACGGCGGCTGGTTGGGGATGCTGGATGTTGTGAAGGGTATGCTGAGCCCTATTAGGGGCGTATTTGACTTTGGGCGATTTATTGCTGTTGTGTGCGATCTGATTGAGGTTTAGATTTGGGGAGGCGTCGTTCTCGAGGTCTTGATCTAGGTCGTCGTCATCGTCCAGGGAGGTGTCGTGACCGTACTTGTTACTGTTGTGTTCTTTAAATATTCCTCCGGGTTCCTTGTAGAATGGGAGGTTGTCATTTAGTGCGGCATGGGTGTTGTCGCCGGATGCGGATGCAGAGTCGGGTGGGGCCACAGCGGGTAAGGGAGCCAACGTGGGTGGTAACAGCAACATTGGTGGGTTTGGACCGTCCGAAAAAGTTTTGTCGAGTAAACTTTGGTTCTGGTGAGATTTGTGGGGGCTTCTTCGTAGTTGAGGTTGTTGTGGGTGCTTGGGTCACAATTTTTACGGAGGGACGGTTTTTAAAGTTCTGCAGGTATGAGAAAGTTTAAATTTTTAAGGATTATAATGATGTATTGAATTACTATACCTTTTGAAGAGGATTCAAATACTCGTCTTCATCCTCCTCGTCGTCATTGATCTCATTATCAACATCCTCTTCAAATTGATGATGCCTATTTCGAATCGCAACTGGTTTCGGGGTTTGCGGCAAAGGGATCAGTCGTGGAGGTGAAGTTGGTGCCGCAGCAGGAGGCGATGGTGTCGTCCCCGTGATGGCAGGAGTGCTGTGGGTGGGTTTTCCAAAACTTTTTTGATTCCAACTTTTAACATTTGGTGTAGCTTGAACCTGATTCGGAGTTGGTCCCGGAGTACTCACGTCTGTCCCGACTTTCGATCCGAATACGAGATTTGCGACACGAATATCTCGAAAATCTTCGACACTAAGGTCTTCATCATCATTGACATCCGAGACAGGATCCCGGGTGGGTGCAAAAGCATGGTTATGTGGAGAATGGTGCTGTTGATACCGATTTATTCTGGGCGTCTCTCTCCGTGCCGTCGTCGAAGGTGGAGGTGGCGTGGGTGCGCCTGTCGTAAAATGGAAGGGCATGCTCGTGGGTCGGTTTCCGCTTAGTTGATCCGCTGTAATGGCTACCCGGGTTTCACCCGTGTTTATTCCTTCAACTCCGGTTGACTTCGGCGTGGACACCGACTTTAATTGTGAGAGCTTTCCAACCTTCAAGACAATTGGTGATGTGGAGGAATTACGATTTGCAGGAAGTAATGGTGGCAGCCTCGGCATTTGGTAGGAGGAGGTACTGGAGCTAGGCATGAATTTGTGGGATACTACGGTAGATGTTGGAATAGGAGAGGGTGTGGCTGTGGGTGAGATCGACTGGGTTTCCGAAGAGATGTCGTCATTCGGATTTCCAGTTGTGGGTAGGAATTTGGTGGTTCGTACGACGGGTCCTGGTGAAAGTAATGCAATCAGTGTGTCATACATTCAAGTCCAGTGAATTACAAAAAAATGCAAGATTTTAACAATTTTTGACCATAAATTACCTGCTGAATACTTAATTTGACTGGTATGAGTCCTATTTTCTCGTGGATTTCCAAAACTTTTAATCCCAAACCGTAGCCCAGGTCCGGAAGGTCCACCATTCGCCACAGCTCGTTGATTGGATAGATTACGTAATCTATCCAGAATATTGTATGGTTTTTCGGTTGATTTGCCCAGCAAGGTTTGATTTATGGTGTGGGTAATCAGTGCAGTTGTGGCTTGCTCGATTAATTCCAGTGGGTGTGGTTCCTCTGTACTGTTGTGGAGAGAGTAGGGCGGTTTTAAGCTTAGAGTAAGAACTAGGGCTGGTTTTTTCATGTTTATAGGCCTGGCATTGATGATACTGCTGTAAGTATTTTTGCTCTTGTTAGTGGTATTATCGTCTTTATTGTTTTCATTGTTTGTGTAACGTATTGTGGCCACTTTGGTAAAGTTTCGAATAGGAAATTGCAGGACGTTTCGATAGGATGCGGAAGATTCTGGGAGTAGAGAGTCAAACCCTTGAGGACCTCGTCTTGCTGGAGAAAATTCGGAGGGATAGTCCTCTGAAAAATAGTTCAAGGAAATTATTATGCTTTCTTTTATGCAATTTTTTCCCAAAACTTTCGCTTATACATCATTCAACGTCAATTAACTGCACAGAAATTAAACCGAAATGCATGCACATTGTGATCACTGCTCGCAATTTTCATGCATTTGTTTAATTTGTTTGCAATAGTCAATATCGTTGTCAAATTGTAAATTCGCAAATTGCAAATTTGACAGACAAGCCATGGATGATAGCACACGCCACATTCAAAAAATAGTTTAGGTTGAATGGATTTGAATTAAGGTAAATCAATTAAAGTTACGCATGAATTGTGGCATCCTTCTATTTCCAAATATTCCTATTTTTCTAATGATACCATGCGAATTGCGAAGGCTTCATCATGGACTAGTCTTAATTTGATGACATAAAACAATTTTTCCAAGAAATAGACCAACTAATTTTCAGAATTAACCTCATTTTTAAAAATTCTTACCCGTATTGAAAGCATTATGCTCATGACTAATTAAATTGGCACTTATTGCAAGTAAAGTCGTAGTCGATATCAGAAAGGAATGTAGTAGCCACAAATGCACGGAATTTGTGCAGTCTGTCCATCTCCAAAACATATAATTTCATGTTTTACACTTAATTACTTGCAAACACTCAGAATGCATAACATTAACAAATCCTAGTTGTGGAATATTAAACCACAATTAATAGAGTATTTTCGAGCAGATCACTTAGGAAGAACAATTGGAAACATGCACGATTCTTAGAACTTATTGTCACATCTTTAAACTTTATTATGTGGGACTAAACTCGCTAAACAATATTTAATTGGATTCATTTAAATGTTTAATCAATTGATTTAACTTTTTAAATGCGTCACAATTATTGATACACTTATTGAAATCTGTCGATCCTCTGAATTGTCCTGTGTCTCAAATCACGTCATCCAACAAACTGAAGAGGATGAGTGACCTGATCAATGGCTCTGAGATTTTGTAACAATTTAAACACCTTAAATCAGTACACTGCAAGTATAAGCTCCTCGATTTTTGTACGGTTCAAAAGATGAAGGATGATGACAACAAGGAGAGCAGAGTAAAAGTAGCATCTTGTAAATAAGTCATCTCCATCATCCATCCCATCCACAGTTTCAATTTCAGGACAAAGTAGTGGAACGATTTTATGGCATAATTGGTCTAGCCTATTGTTGAGTATCTTGTAAAAATAGAGGAACGATTGATGGGCTTGGCTTGAGCCGTTTTTGACATGAATAGTGAGAGGTCTTCCTTAAACACTGAATGACTGCACACCCAAAAATAAAGGTATTCCCAAAATATTTAGAAAAAAGGATTATTTTGTACAAAGTATTTTTGCACAAAGTATTTTGTAATACAATGGAAATGGATGCCATTATAAATTGCGGTGCATAGTGCAAGCCTGCACCTAGCTTTAATCTTGTTACACCAATTTTCTCAGTTTAATCTCATTGTCACACTTTTTTCTATTTTTTCGCCAGTCCAAGTCCCAAGCTGGGACTAACACGCCGTGAAAACCTCGTTTTGCTAATTTGCATTTTTTTCTAGAAATTACAACCATATTTTAGAAGAAGCTGTGAAGTAATTGGTGCGAGTAAAAGCGAGTGCAGCATTTTATTAGGTATTCACAAAGATGCAGTTCACTTTCCTTTTTCTGTCAGTTCAAAATTTCCAAATAATTTGACATTTTTAACATTATTTTCGAAAATATAATGTCAAAACATCTTTCCAAGGTGAAAGGTTGTACGGTTGAAGCATAATAATTTCTTGGGATTGTCATCATTCACTTATTTTGTTGCACATCACTGTATTTTTACATCAGTAGCTTATGGGACTCTAAAAATAAGCAAGGTTAAACTTTGTAATTAATTATTGATTAGAAGCAAATCACCAACAATACCTTGGGCTACTGACAAGTCTATTTTTTGTATCTTTATGCAAAGTCTAGCTATTCTACAGGAAGGGAACAGGAAATAAGTGATCAATCATTGACTAAAACAAATATTTACATACTAGCACCTGCTAATAAGCAGCTATTTATGGGTAACTTGTAGATAACCAATCATATAATATGTTGTTTTGAGAATGTGGCTTTTTTTGACAAACAAGTCAAATTTATGTTGTTAAAGACTGCATGCAATTACATAAGGTTCTAATGTTTCTGCAATTTGTGGTAAGAAATGAAACGAGTTTAAGAAAAGTTTGGGTTGAAGCTTATCCATGTGTACGGCTGTGGTTGGAGTTGACCACAAATTGCATCTTTGACCTGTCTGTGTACTATATGGAGTTAATGGAAATTGAGCAATTCTGCGCACGGTTAAATAGTTTGCAATTTGATGTGTTAATAGATTTGCCAAGGTCGGTCAACTCTAGTCATCAAAGCATTTTAAAAAGTAACCCAAAATTGCATAACTTCGTGTGTAATAGGTAAGTAAGCTGTTAGAAATCTTCTGCTGGGAAAATCACGATTCTGAGAAGAATTAGAAATTATTTATTATTTTAGGAAATTAAGTTTTCATTTCCAACCGGAATTTGGATGTTACTTTTTGGATTGTCTAAGCCTGAAACTTACTTCCTTATGAATTTGATTTGGTTAACAGAACCAATTGATGTAAGACTCATATTCAATAAGTTGAGTGGAGTCGAGTCTGTGTTTCTTCAACCTTATCCAGTTTTACTTACATATCATTGATTGAGTTGCGCGTTATTATTCTTTATGCTATTGTTAGTTTAATTCTTAGGTTTCAGCAGATTCTGTGGTTGCAATTGGGAGTTGACTGCATATTCGGACTACTATTATGGAGACCAATGGACAGGCCATGTAAAACCATATTACTAGCTGATTGATTAACATGTTCAATTAAATCTGGTCATCCGATCCCCGTTTTAGTTTATATGAAGCTGTAACAGTCTGCAATACCAGACCACGATTTGTCCTTTTTGCCGTCATTTGAAGACTTGACTTTTCGCAACTTCCAAAACCGTTTAAATATGAAGTTGCACAACAAAATCAAAATGATTTTTTTGTAGTTCACTGCTTGCAATTAGTGTTTGTTTGTGTAGCAATATAAGCGGCAGTAGGGAGTCGATTATATTTGCCGTGTTCAATAAACCGAAAAAAGAAAATTTGAGAGTTACCATAATGCAGAATGCTGTCCGCAAGAATGACAATGCAGATGTCAAATTATGTATGGCTTTTCTGGCTTTTCGCTTAGCAAGTTTAAAAACTCGCTCAAATTTCGATTTATATGTTTCAATTTTGTTTTGAAAACCGTAATTTTTTGTAATGTCATGATTTCAATGTAACAACTTGACTGCTCATTCAGGAGTGCACTTGCAAATTTCAAGTAAATTGAGACAAGGGAAAGGATGGACTTCATTTGCAGAAGCAGATTACATGACACCTTCATAAATCCCTTGCTACGACTGATTTACCACGGTTGGTTGGTTCCATAATTTAATAGAGTCCTAAGGCAAGCTGTAGGATAACAAAAATTCCTAAAATTGTTACCCTTGTGACTAATTCGCTTTAAATGTGTCCTCGTAGCTATCAAGATTGAAAAATTGTAGTGTCAAATAGGATGCGTTGCGTGAGTAAATCGCTTACTTTTAAAAGATAGCAAGTAAAAAATGGGTCTCGCTTTTTAAGTCGTTTCTCATGATTATTGTCGTTGATCTGTATCTGTCTGCAGCACCCATCGGCTCACCTTGTATTCCGAAATAGTCAAATAACCTGCGCATTGTTGCCAATTGTTAAGGGGACTTCTAGATCCCTCCATCGTCAACAAACGGACCACCTTCAAATATTAGTTTTGCCATTTTTTTCTTTCGACATCGCCCCAGACTTTGATTCAAAATTACGAAATTGTTGTGTATGCATTTTGATATTGGCGACCTTTTTATGCCGTAATGCATATCTAAGGTTGAACTTCAACAGTTGAAGTTTAGTATAAAAGGGGACAAGTGGCTGCAATTCGATATCAAAGCTAGAACTTGCTTCACTCCAAAAGCAACTAATTCAAGAAATTATTTTGAAAACTTTCAAAAATTTCAGAAATCATGGCTTCCCAAATTGGAGCGTCTGTTGCCCGAAAGGCGGCTTGCCTTGCAATAATTACCCTGGGATGGTTGGCAGTGACTGTTTCCGCGGGTCGCAAAGGCTGGGGGTGGGGTTGGGGGTGGAGGTAAGCCCAAGATAAGTGCAAACGTTTTGTGCATGAGAAGTTTGATTGTTAAATTACAATTGTAGGGGTTGAGCCGACTTGATTTTTGCCTGGAATTTGAAGCCGACTTTAAATTGGAATAAAACATTGGAAGCAAACGATTGATAAGCCAATTGGATCTCTTTTCAAATTTGTTGTATTAATTATTTATTAACTTATTGGGTACAAATTGTTCAAGAATGGGAAATAAAACAAATTTATCTAAAAAATAATTTGTTCTTTTTTTCTAATATTATAGACAAGCATATTTTCAGGAATTTCATGCAGTTAAACAAACGACTCAAATGCTCTGGTTTGATTTATGCGAAAATTGTAAAAGACCTAAAGCATTTTAATGAAGCTTCAACAATTGAAGTTTTACGTAAACCATCCACTCTGGGTTCTTCAATTCTTCCGCATTTGGTTCGTCCAACTCTAGTTGATAAAAACAAGGAAATTAATCCTAAAAAAAACCCAGATGCTGGAACAAAACTCTGGAAAACTTAAACCGTGTGAAACTCCTCAAACAAAATTAGACCTTCGTACGGATAGTGTTGTGTTCAACCTTACAACAAAGCAGGAATGGACAACAATTTCTAGATAGGCTGCAATTTATAAATCGCCAAAGCAAAATAATTGCTAGTCGTCATTGGACTCTTGATTAAGATAGAAGGGGATGAGATATGAAGATGAAACAGTGTTGTCTGCCCATTGTTGAAACCATTGTTGAATCCGTGTGAGTGGCATTGAAAATCCTTTTTCTGTAAAAGTTACATGCATTGCCTTGTAATTATCAAACTGGTCTCATGCTTAGCTCACTCATTGAGTTACTATACTTTGTACAAAATAAGCAACTAAATTAAAACCATCAAAAATGGCATAAAATGCTATTATCTGATTATCTCATCTCGCTGCACTCACTGCCTTACTTCCTTGGGAGCATAGTTTATTGTAACTCGAGCGATGCAGTCTTTGTTATAATTTGCATTTCTGGTATATTTTTAAGTAGGGTCGTGATTCCTTAGTAGTACTTAAAGACTCTTTAATAACGAGGCCTGCAAAACGCCTCTTTTTAGCAGAAATCCACTCTTTTCCGTGAGTGGATCGGTAATAATTGGCAATTTTTTGCGGTGCATTTTTTGCGACAAGTATTCTGTCTGATGATTCACTTAGTGTTTTAACCCAATCAGTTGGATGTACCTTTAAATGTCTAATTACATATGTGAATGCCGTGCCGTGCCGTTCTCAATTAATTTCCTGTCTCATCTCATCTAAGAATTCTGCAGACGAGTCGAGTTGCATTGAAGCTAACTAGCTTCAATAACTAATGACCACCAACTAACTACTAAAGCATGATTAAGATAATGCTAAAACACTTCTCATCCCTTCATTAGACAGAAATCCAACCTTAAAGCCATTGCCATTTCACTTCATTGTTTTTTCTTGGCCTAACAACATTTGCTGGAGTATATAAAGAATTCCGAGCCAAGAAGGGATCCACTTCATTATCAACTTTATAGGACACTTGTAGTCATTTCTCCTAATCGACAGTAACTGCAATGGCGTTTTCCAAGGTATGCTTTTCAATTTTGAAGGGATTTACGGAGAAATTGTTCGCGATAAGATATATTTATTAACAATTCTTGCTTATCCAGATTGTCATTTTGGCCCTTGTTGCCTCCGCCTTGGCTGCACCCCAGCAGCAAGAGGATGATGGGTCTTACAACCCGAACCATCATCTTCAATATGCTTACAACCCTGCTTCGGAAGCCGAGTCACACCCCCAACCCGAACAACAACAATACCAGCCCCAACAGCAACAATATCAGCCCCAACAGCAACAATACCAGCCCCAACCTCAATACCAACAACAGCCACAACAATACCAACAACAACAATTCGCTCAACAGCCACAACAAGGTTTCCCAGCGTCCACCTTTGGCTTTCCTCAACAACAACAGCAACAATACCAGGGTTGAGGGTCTTATCTTCAACAGTTCAGTGCGTCTCTTTAAAAAGTAATTATTAATCAAGTTTCTTTTACACACTCATGCGACTGATTTCGGTTTTTGTGCAATCTTTTTTACACTTTTTTTATATGTTTGACGAATAAAAACACTTACACTAAGAGTTTGTTAAGTAATGCATTGATTTTATTGCAAAGATACATGCACATGATTACAATACAACAATCAAATTCACATAAAGAAGGAGGATCGGGATGAGAGCGTTTAGAATCCACATGCTAGAAGGTGCACTGTTCCTTACGTTTCGGACCGTGACAGTATTCGCCTTATCATAAAAACAGTTCTCATTAGTTCTGAAGGTGTAATAGTTTGATATCATTTTGTAACTTACCTTATCCGTAAATTGATAAGTTGCCTGGAATCCGGTTGCATCGTAGCGATCGTTAGATTTGAAATTGACTCTGAAGAATTTCCTATCCGACTCAACTTTGAATCCGGATTCCACCGTCCCACATTTCCGGTCGTATTTCCGATCAATTGGGATATAGTTGGATAGCTCAACATAGTCTGAATACGTGTCATCATCACATCTATTAAAAGAATGTAAAAAATTTATTTTTTTGCATGCACAATAAAATTGCATAATATTCCTTAGCTTACGGCTGAACTCCATCAATATGAAAATACGTAAAATGCAGTTCAACATGCTCATTATCCTTCCCATTAAAGAAATAATGACACTCCGTATTCCTCGGGTAGATTCCAGGCCATCCAGGACTAGTAATTGTGCCATTACTAGTTTCCGTCGAATTGTAAATGAATCTGCACGGGAAATCGAAGGACTGGTGTCCAGTTTTAATTCCGAAATCTAATAAGAAACAAAGAACGTCATAATCTAAGTATTGATTCGAATACAAAATTTTAAAACTTTTAAATTGTGACTCCCAACCTTCCACAAAACTGTAGAGAGCCGAGAATCCCCTCACATAGGGACTGCTTGAGGGTGCAGTAAATTCCAGGGTGAGCTTATTCCTACTGGACATAATTGACAGGGGTGTGGCTGAGCCACAGTAGTCATCAATGCGGTCAAGGTTATCATCCGAGTCATAAACGAATGCTGACAGGAGATCCACATCTTCACCGGAACAACTGCAGTGAAACAACGCCAAAATTGGGTAAATGCATAAATTTTTGCAGATAACCCCATATTATATATCACCCCATATTTTTCGCAATATACTGTTTAACATGCAATTATGTAATTTCCGCTAATGGACGGATATCGTGTCATCCATTTATCGTGTCATCCATTAATAATTAATTAGTAATTAATAATTATTACTCCATGACTCACTCTTTCTCCCGTTCCTTTCTCCGCTCCTCTTCCCGTTCTCGTTGATTTTGGCTTAAACTTTGTCCCTTTCCCGAAAATCGGTCGGTATGAGCATGAGCTCCATCGGGATGGTAGAGGTTGAAATCCGTGAAAACTATTTGAACCCTTTCCCTTGGATTTCCGATGAAGTCGAAGCGACAATGAGTCTTGGCAGGGTAGTTGGATGGATACCCGGGGGATGAGAATGACCCGTTCTTGTTGCCACCTGCACTCGTTACGACAGAGATGCAGCGAGGTACTGAGGGATAAATGTGAAAATTAGTGACTTAAATTTCAAGTGCAAAGCACAGCTATCAATAGAAATATTAGAAATGAGAAAAATTCTTACCATCATCCAAGTATGCAGAGTGGGCAAAATTGCAAGGATTGACAAGAAAGTAATAAAATACACAAAATTGTGCTAATGAAGTCCACAAGTTTGTTTTACACAAGTTAAGTACTCCCATTGTCACTGATATATGGTTTTAGTGTAGTATTTTAAGTATGAATTTTGTTACTTGTAAGGAACTGTTGCAAGGATGGATTTAAAGTATGATACTCTGGATTGTCTGGATCTTTCTATTTTGCAAGAACATGTTTTGATGATCATATCAGGGTGGATACTGAAAGGATATGATGCAGATATACGGGAGAAAGTAGGGAGAAAGTTGCAAGCAAGCGCAATTCTACGGTAAAATAGATCCGAGCAAGAGAAAGGGGAGAATGAGAACTTTCCTGTTTCAAGATTCTGGACCATTTGCAGAGCATGTTTCTGGTATTGCTTTCTCCACCCGAATTTTTTATATTATTATTGATTTCAGCTAAAATTTGAGCAATTACACAGTAATTGTTGCTAATTAATCTTTGTTGTCCTTGTGTATTTATGGGCTATCTATTGGAGTGAAGGAAATGTTCAAATCCTGGATTAGTTGAGTGTGTGACTGATATGCAAACAGTGACGGAGTAATTATGGGTAGTTAAACAGTAAAAGTTTCGTATGACGATAATCCACAATGTAGGTAATAAGTACATGAAATAATTTTATGTTTTGATGTAATTTAAGGAAAACAGTCATAAACGACTTGCATATTATTCCTCGCATGCCAATGACAGATGCCACAATACATTTCATGTTGGATTAGTTGCATGCAGAGAATGGCAAGTAGTTCTCATGAGTTATACGAGTACACTAAAATTGTAATTAATTTGCATTCATCATTATCTCCCTTCTCCTGAGTCAAACGTTGTTTTGCCATCAACGGAAAAACAGATAAAACACGATATCTTGTATTTTATGAACTGTTTTCATAAAGTAAATGAATTTTATCTATTTATGCAAATGCAAAACAGGTTGGTTAAGTCCCATCATCATTATTGTTTTGTCACCAAAACTTGATAGGATGATATTCTTCTTACGTGGAATTTTGTCATGAACCCTGTAAAAAGGTTAGTTAGACGGAAAGAAGGCAAGTAAATGTAAAACTTTTTTCACAAGCAAGTGGCAACATAATTATACTTGTTTAGTAACTAAACTTTAGTTGAAAGGTATAAAGACTGGAGGACGTGAATCAACAGTTTTCATTTTAATCCTGGTTCAGGTCCGGCCAGGTAGTGACTAAATTTTGCATGCAACCATTTAAAATAACCCCGACACGAGCTACTTGTAAAAAAGTTTTATTTTCCTGGATTTACTTTTTACTTAAAAAACGGCATTAAAATGTTGTTCAAGCTGTTGTCTCTTTTAAGTGCGTTTAGTCTTGTTTCATGTGCAGAAAGTGGGTTTAAATATCCTAAAATTTACAGAGATGAGTCTGTGACTGACGACTATTTTGGAACAAAGGTATAATGAAACCACGCAATTTTCTGGGAGTTAAAATAATATTTTGATAGATTTCATGTTATGACCAAAATATTCCAGATAGCAGACCCTTATCGATGGCTTGAAGACTTAAACTCCAACGAGACCAAGGCGTTTGTGAAGGAGCAGAATAATCTGACCCATGAATACATTGAGCACGCTCCGGATCGGAAACAGATTCGGGAAACGCTTACAAAGTTGTGGACCTATCCGAAATTTGGACTTCCTAAGAAGAGGGGCAATAATTACTTTCTCAATAAAAATTCTGGGGTTCAGAACCAATGGTAGATAAATTACAATTTAATTGCAATCTCATCTGAATCTTGAAATGGCATTTTTTTGTTCCCAGGATCTTGTATAAGGGACCAACTGTTGAATCCGTTTACAAGGATGACGCCGAAATCTTTTTAAATCCGAATGATTTGTCGACAGGTAAGTTTTAAAGTTGGCTTTAAAAACGGTAACTGTATGATGAACACTGCATACATTTGTAGATGGTACCGTTGCACTTAAGAAGTCTTCATACTCTAAAAATGGCGAGTTTATGGCGTATGCGTTATCTACTTCGGGATCAGACTGGACAAAGATTCATATCAAAAATATTTCTTCGGGAAAAGATTTCGATGAAGTCTTAAACTTTTCTAAGTTTCCATCAATTGCTTGGACGCATGATCACCTCGGATTCTTTTATACGGTATGTGCCATCATTTTGAAAAGGGTGTAATTCATTTAAGAAAGCTTTATTTGTAAAAAATTAGAGATACCCAGAACCCAAGGAGGAAGAAAGGTTGATCAAAGCGAGCAACAATGGAAAAGTTTATTATCATCGACTTGGGACTAAACAAGAAGAGGACACGCTTCAAGTACAATTCCCTGAAAAACCGGATTGGTCCGTGTATGTGGTTATTGTACTGTTCTTCATACCATTTCTTTAATTTTATGATTTTTTCATAGTTCAATGGAACTCTCTGATGACGGAGAATACTTGCTTGTTTCCATTTACAAAACAATAAATGAAGAGACATTGTTCTACACGAAACTAACGGATCCAATTAAAAATGGTCTGAAAAAGGAATTGGTTCTCACCCAAATTTCCACTATTCCTGCATCATATTCCGTAAACATCTTTTTAAATAATGTTGGATGTGCACAGTCTTAGAAAGATTTGAAATGTCATGATACAACATTCCTCATGATTTTTCAGTTAATCGCAAGTGACGCCCACATTTTCTACTTTCTCACCAACGCCGGCGCCCCAAACTATCGGTTTGTTGGGATGGATCTGAATCGTCCCGGAATGGAACATTGGTCCACCCTGATTCCCGAACATTCCAGCGATATTCTCAGCTGGATATCGTCAATTGCAAAGTAAGACGTTCCCAAAACTATGGCTTATCTTTTACAAAATCCATGAAACTAACTTATCGTCTTATCACCATCCAGGGATAAGATCTTCGTATCCTACACCCGCGATGTCAAGAGCACCTTGGAGTTGCGAAATCTCGTAAATGGCACTCTCATCCATGACTATGCCCTGGAAGCCGGGTCAATTCAGAGTCTTTCCGGCCGACGGGAAGACTACACATTTTACTTTACTCTAGCAACTTTCTCCAATCCAGGAGTATCTTATCGTCTCACTTTTCCCGAGGATGGTGGACCTTATCCAAAGGAGCCTGAGGTTTTCCGACGAACTGCGTTTAAAGGGTTGGACACCTCGAAGTTTGAGACGAACCAAGTCTTTTACAAGAGCAAGGATGGTACTCGGGTGCCCATGTTTATTGTGAAGAGAAAGGTGGGCAAATATGATGATTGGTTGATGTATTGATTGAGTAACTGATTGAAAATCGATTTCATGGCTTCTCCAGGATTTGGTGCTATCAGGAACGTCTCCGACCCTAATGTATGGTTATGGTGGATTTAGTAGTAATCTGGATCCCTTCTTTTCCGTGGGATTCCTCGCCTTTGTCAGTATGTTCGATGGTATCCTAGCATTCCCGAATATTCGGGGTGGAGGGTGAGTGAAGACACTGTTTGAAACAGTCTGTTTTGAAGATGGGCACAAAATAATGCCAGGATTTCCATTGCAGTGAATACGGCACAAAATGGTGGGATGGAGGAAGATTGTTAAACAAACAAAACGTGTTTGATGACTTTGCTGCCGCGGCAGAATACTTGATTAAGGAAAATTATACTTCACCCTCTAAACTAACAATTCAAGGTGGTTCCAACGGCGGACTTCTCGTCGCTGCTTGTGCCAACCAACGCCCAGAACTTTATGGCGCAGTGGTTGCGGAAGTAGGAGTCATGGACATGCTGAGATTTCAAAAGTTTACTGTGGGTTCTTTATTCGAATAGTTCTGACCTTCCTCCGACCCAGTATTCTAGTTGTAAATTGTGTGTTTCAAAAGGTGGGTTCCTTCTGGTGTGGCGAGTATGGATGTTCGGAGGAAGAGAAGCATTTTTTGTAAATTACAAATTTTCGAGCATTTTATTTTCGAGCATTATTTTTTTTTATTTTTTTTAGGAACTTGATTAAATATTCACCTCTCCATAATATCAGAGCTAATACGACTTATCCAGCGGTACTTGTGCAAACTGCGGATACGGATGATAGAGTGGTTCCCTCCCATTCCTTCAAGTACACGGCACAACTTCAACGGGTTGTTGGAGGGTATAAAAATCAGGTAAGGCGGTTGTAAGTTGGCATTTAGTAATGTTTTTGATTGTGGGATAATTGTGTAATTGCAGACGCAACCACTAATGCTAAGAGTGGAAGAGAAAGCTGGGCATGGGTCGGGAAAGCCGGTTTGGAAACAGGTATGGAATGGAGTGGTCATTTATATGATTTGATCAAATTCGATGGTGCCTATTATATTTTTTTTAATTTTTGACTAGATTGAGGAGTACGTGGACCAATATTCGTTCTTGCAATTGGTTTTGGGTTATAAATTCGTGGAGAATTGATGAGGTTTTAATTTTTGGGACGGAAATGTGTCATTTGCATATTATTTGATTTCGATTTGACAATAAAAATTGACGATTATGAAAAAGTTGAATAACGAATTGAGCATTTTAAGATTGTGGATTTTATGATTTCAATTCCGTAGCTTTCGCAGAAAGAAATATAATTCGAAAAATGGATTGCAGATACAGCACCAATTTAAGTTTAAGCAAAATATGAAAATACGATTGTAAGACACACTTAATTAGCTTAGCAGTATCATTGCTTATCCTTTTCTTGATATACAACCGCTCCTTTCTCAATCATTTCCGGAATTTCTACCGCTAACCAAGGGCCCAACTGGAATTAAATGAATGAAATAATTAGATCATGCTTATCATTCTCATAAGTTACTTATCTTCCTTACCCCTAAAGCCATGGCATGAGCAATACCGAATCTTGGCACGTTTTTTGCTGCAATGAAAAATCGCCATTAAATCAAACGCCATCACCTTCTACATTATTCTAGTGTCACATCCTTACCCCACAAAGGTTTAAAGTGATCTGTCAGACAAATTTTTCCACCTCGATACATTTTCGCCGTTTTCCCATCTATAATAATACAAAATTTCATGAAGCGATATTACGGGGTGGGAATTTATTTGGGTCCTCAGAACGTGGAAGACGTTGAAGCAGAAGGAGTGAATCATTGTCTGAGATTGTCTAAAAATTATAATTCCGTTTTTGCTACTTTTTTCAATTCCTCTGATTAACGCATTTGTTGCATTTTTGTTGAAATGTGTACCGAATAAATGAAATTGTACTTTACCCAGCTCCGGAAGCGCAAGTTCGGGCGCAGTTACAGGATAAGTTACAGGAATCTGGGGACAAGAAACCACAATTAAATTAAGCCGTTTACTCATGCCCACCCAAAATATCCCCCACTCACGTCAAATTCTACATCAAACTCATATTTAAGCATGTCTTGAACATGCCAACACTTTCCAAACCATCGCGTCCCTTCTTTATTGGATTCTAGGCGAAACCAGTCATTTCCAGCAGCCTTATTATTTTCCACGTACTACACAAACAAGGAATACGGTTTATAATACTGTTTTAATTAATAATTAAGCAATAATTATCACCTTAATTAGTGCTTGATACTCTTCCTTCAGGCGTTGAATCCATAGTTTGGGGTCATCTTTTGGGCCGGATTTTGTCCTGAGGAGAGGAATACCACTCAAAGTTTTACGCGTGGCTTCGTCAACCATGGTTTGAGGTAGGTAATGGAACTAATTAGTTAGTTGTAATTAACTTTAATTGCGAAATTAAACAGAAATTAAAATAGTTGAAGCCTTCAACTTGAAGGCAACAGATGGACTTAAAGAGTGAAAGGATGAAACTGGGGTGGAATGAGAATCTCATTATGAGATTGGCGGGAAAGGAGATTTGAATAAACGTGACGGATTGAGTAATTTTTGGTGGAGAAATAATAATTAAAATTAAATTAATTGACATAATTAAATAACTCTGGTAAACAGAACGGGGAGTGAGCTGGTTGGTACGTGTGGCAGTTAGGAGATAAGCTGTCGGAGGCTTTTAGGATAAGGTAAGGATACTGAAGTATGGATTTTAGAATTGTCCACCGGCTTGGGATTGGTATTAATTTTGTATGTAATTATTTGGGTATTTGTTTAGTGTGACAAAGGACAACTGGACAGTTAATCATGGGTCAGCATGTGTCAAGGACGGATTTTGAGTGGACCAAGACGGATGAACCCCATGCTCTGAGGCGCATGGAAATTCTGAGCAAGTGACCCTTACATAATTAGCATTCATAGACAATTGAATAGAAGGGCAGGAAGGAAATATTTAAAAAAGCATCTCTTGATTTTAAGTATGAAAGGATTATGAAAGACTTATTAATGACGTTTTACTGTCACATGTTGTGTTTGACATTGCGTCGTAATCGTAAATCGTAATCACTTGACGTAATCAGCACCCCACACTCCGTTATCTATCTGCTGCTGCTCTAATAACCAATTGTGTGACCAACACAGTGCAACAAATATTCCATAGATTGGGATCAAACAATGCTTCAAGAAATTGACAATATATTTATAGCTGGATTTCATGAAAAGATGTGGTTTAATTTACGAATTTTGTTTCTTTTGCAGAAAAATATCCACAAATCAAGGAACTGTTTGGCTGTGACAAGAACATGAAATGGAAAGTCTTATTACTCGTCTCTATTCAATTTGTAATGATTCCTGCGGTCTCCACTATGCCATGGACCTACATTTTTCTTCTTGCTTACTGTTTTGGAGGTGTAATTAACCACGCCCTTACTCTTGGTACTTCATTGCAATTATTGTGTCGCAACTCAACTCAATGGGATCACTTAATAATCGTATTTTTTGGGTAATAGCTGTCCATGAAATTGCTCATAATCTCGCATTTGGGCACTCACGACCTATGGCGAACCGTGCTCTTGGAATGTTCGCAAATCTACCTATTGCCATTCCGATGTCCATCTCTTTTAAAAAGTATCATCTTGAACACCACCGGGTATGGTATTTATAATTTATAAGCTGATCATAATGCATTATTTTATTTTGTTTTTAATTTGTAGTATCAAGGGGACGAAGTTTACGACACGGACATTCCAACCTTGTTTGAAGCAAAATTGTTTTGTACAACGCTAGGAAAGTTTTTCTGGCTCCTGATGCAGCCTTTATTTTATGCTATCCGACCTTTACTCGTTTATCCTAAACCACCTTCAAATCTGGAAATTATCAACGCCATCATTCAACTGTCCTTTGACTACGCGGTGTTTCATTTCTTTGGAGTCAAATCCATCTCGTACCTTTTTTTGGGAACTCTTTTGGCATTGGGTCTCCATCCTGTCGCAGGACATTTTGTTGCAGAGCATTACATGTTCCACAAGGGATATGAGACGTACTCATACTACGGGATACTCAATTGTCTTACTTTTAACGTCGGGTATCACAATGAGCACCACGACTTTCCATCTGTTCCA
Source organism: Folsomia manolachei (assembly GCA_036491905.1). Lineage (NCBI taxonomy): Eukaryota > Metazoa > Arthropoda > Collembola > Entomobryomorpha > Isotomidae > Folsomia > Folsomia manolachei. The sequence continues at coordinate 19,422 of JAAXNX010000300.1, forward strand.
GGCTGCAATTTACCAAAGGTATTATTTTATTCTTTTTAAGACTCTTTGTAAGTGCAAAGTTGATTCGTTTTGATCTTATTTTTGTCATTCTGTTCTATTTCCGCAAAGGTACGAGAAATCGCTAAGGATTACTACGATGCAATGCCACATCACGACTCATGGGTACAAGTTCTGTACGATTTTGTTATGGATCCTGAAATTGTAAGAACAAAAGAAATAAGTGGTTATTGTTCAACTGAAATCGTTCTATAAATCTCATTGTATTGTTTTTTAGGGTCCTTATGCAAGAATCAAGAGAAAGAACCGAGATTTGGCGAAAGAGATGCAAGATTCTGCTAATTTTCTAGTCAAGAATGGAAAAGGCGATGGAGGAATTCTGAAAATTGACTAACCCAAGCCAGTGAATCATCGCTTTGTTTTCATTTAAAGCCAAAAACGTCTATATCTACCAATTTAAGCAAGTTGAGTATTCAACACGTGATACCAAACTTAATAATAATATAACACATACGATTATGTACTACAAATATTGCACTTGCATGTCGACAACTGCCTTTCATGTAATTCTTGCATTTAAGGTATTAAGTATTATAATTTACTAACTTGACAGAGAAAGCCTATTAAAATCTCATGAGATCTGCGATTTATAGTTGTGCTTTGTACTAAATTACCGACTGCCTATTACAATTTTGTATGGGTCCGATTGTTTTTTCGTACTTGATTGTCTCAGTAAATTTTTCTGACTATACACCGATTACAGAAATGCCTAAGATTTAAAATAGTTTAATAATAAAATATTTTATTTTCATCCGAATGTTTGCAAATTACAACATTTTTTAGAAAGGAATAACCAAGAATTTGTTAGTAAATGTTCTGTTATATTATGAATGTGCTGTAACGGCCTTGCATATTTCAAATAAAATTTATTAATTGAACAGAATAACTTAAACGGATTCACATTTTGCAGTTGAACAACTTTTATAAACTCGTACAAAATAGCCACAATTTATTAGGCTCTGGAACGAAAATTGATGTTAATAATTTAGAAAAATACGTCAAAAGGACATGGTCACGGGAATGTAAGATAGAATTTCGATGCGTTTTTAATGTCGCTGTTTTTCTCTACATGTGTCTGGTGTTTCCGAAATTAATTCCGGCTTGAGTGGCTCCTTTATTACTGCCCATTTGAAGTCCAATGACAGAATCGCCTTGTTTCAATTGCTCTTCAGAAAAGTTTCGAACGTTCTTGGTAGCTTCCTTGGGTCCAATACCGGGCTTGCCGAAGTTTGGTGCTTTGCGTCCAAGAGATTGAAGACCTTGCAAAATTGTGCAAATAAATATTTGTAAATGCCAATTCCAGAAAATTATTTAGTTAATTTGTAAATACTTACAAATTACGACCGAGTTAAGATCTTGCCGTTCCCACAGGGAAACCTATTCAAGGTACATAAATAAAGTAATTTATGCAATCTCAGCTTAATATTTCTTTTTACTACTTACCGTTTGGAATTGTTCCTGGGATGGGACCCCCAAAGTAGTGGCAACAGCAAGAAAGTTATTAATATTTTCCATGCATTTAAACGCCATTGTGCCTTGACAAAAAATCGCCCCTTTCGTGTTAATAAGTTGCTTTTTAAATAAAAAATGTATACTTATTCTTATTACTGGTATTGATTTTCTTAACGGATCCAGCCTTGATTTCGTTGACAAGCCTATATTTGTAATTGATAACCAATTCTTTAGAAAAAGGTCAGGATTTCAAAAATTGCATCACATTTAAACTTACTCGCAAAGAATGGTGCCGTCTTTCTGTACGAAACCAAACAAAAAAAAAATGAATTTTAAGAACTTTAGATTTTTAAAATGTCAGTTAATTTCCTTACCAGAACATCATAAAAATTGTCCATTTCTCCATTCGTGTTCAGAGGCTTGTTAATAATTTCAGCTATCCATTCCAAAACTTCATGAGCGTGGTGCTCATTGTATTTGCTCATGATCTGAAAAATATTGCAATAAACAAAGCTTGAAGTGCTGAATTGTCATAAATGTCATTGAGTTTTCAGAATTGCATTTTTAAGGTGTGTGTGTGTGACTATTTTTGGAATTTCTCAATTTATGCCACCCAAGCACAAGTGATTAGAAGCCCTGATTGCATTCACTTACAAGAAATTGTCCAGCAATTAGCGGTTAGTTGTAAATATGCTGAGCCACACATTTAGTGTCAGTAATTACATCCACTTTGCTCATTGTAAATTACAATGGTTTTCGTTTCCATTCTCATTTTTCAATCTGTATGTAATACAATACTACCTAAACTTCTAAGTTAGAAGTTCTAACCGACAATGTCTATGCAATTTCTGGATGAGATCATCATTTCATTTTCAACCAACGAACAACTGTAGCCCGTATGTATGTATTGTGGTCAGAGGAAACAAGTGCAAAAAAGTGGTGGATTATAGAAACTGGCAGTTGGCTTTACCGGCTTTATAACATTTTTTATCCTAATGCAATTTAACATGATGTCAGCACATTAGTCCTGCCCAAGTAAGTCATCCTGGATAGAAGTTTGCTATTAGCAGAACAAAGTAAAAGCCATCTGCTCCATGTAATGTCTTTGATGATGACGACTACTCATGACTTACTTGGGAAAACTCGTAATTATAAACTTTCCAGAGAAATGTATAAATGCAATAAAATTCTTGGTGTTTTGCAGCTGCCATCACTAAAATCTTAAGTGAAACGAAATATTTCTTAAGTACTCAATTCAAAAAGAGATAAAAAGAATCAATGAAGTTTCATGTAAATCCCGAGTGAAGCAAATCTAAACAATTTTCAATATAACCATTTTGAAAACTTTTATATTTTCAACTCATTCAAATGGACCATTACATTTTGCAAGATAAGAAAAGAATTCGATAAGAGTCCGGGGTCGCAGGAAGTGTAATTTGACAATATTTTACATACCACTACTGAATTTCAGTATAAGTATAACATACCATATTTAGCTCGGTTTCTGAGATATGATTATGGTTCCAAAAAGAGTTCAATGTCAAACCTTCACTTTAATGTACCCATACAAATGTCAGTTGACATTGTGTACACCATGGAATTTGATTACTCGCCATAATATGTGGTACATATCATATCGACAACTCCAGAATTGGCGATGAACTCATTTCGCACTTAGTGGATACAAATACAAAACTTCCCAAAAATCGTGGTAATTCCGTAATTTTCCTTCCGGAATAATATCCACCAAAGTAATCATGAGGTCATGTCGCTTGACTAAATTTTATGTTATGACATGACCAAGTAAAGCCAACACCATCCAAAAGCATTGTCTATTAGACAATGATTGATTATAAACTTATTTGACACACCAGTGCCTAATCGTGGTAATTCCGTAATTTTCCTTCCGGAATAATATCCACCAAAGTAATCATGAGGTCATGTCGCTTGACTAAATTTTATGTTATGACATGACCAAGTAAAGCCAACGCCAACCATAAACATTGTCTATTAGACAATGATTGATTATAAACTTATTTGACACACCAGTGCCTATGCATGAAACCAGTTTTATTTCAGAATCGAGAATATTCCGACATTTCTTGACATTGACCCTTACCAGCCTTTTTTTGGTAACGGTTTGAAACAGCAAATACGCTAGGATTTGGGATCAATAAATTAAATACAAGAATATTTAGGTAATGATTTCGAAATATGTAATCAACCCGTCAGGCAGTCATGTGAAATACGAAATTAAAATAAAATATGCAGCGTCAGGATAAAGAAAATAAGAGGGTGGGTATGAAATTAACGGGTTACGGATTAGTGTAATCATTACATTGTAATGTAACGCCTATCCTGAATTTCACACTTTTCCTTAATCTTGCTGCCTGTCCCCTGGAGCAGAATAAATGCGGTTTTTATCACATTCCTTCCTCTTATCAAAGAAAACACCGTGGAAAACAGGGAAATAAAGCCAAAAGCTTTTTGCAGATCAGTAAAATATTTCAATGCAACTAATATGTATGACAAAATAACATAATTTCCTCGATTCTAAGTCGTTTTTTGTACTAAAAATTTCTTGAAAATCAACCACATACCTTTGCATGAGCCTCGGCAGCAAATCCAGACTTGGTCGCACGGGTAGAAGCCATTTTTCAGAAAAAAGCCCGACAAATTTTCGGAATCACTTAAAGGAAATGACAAAAGTTGCAACAGGTGTCAGTAGCAAAACTAAATATATCTCGTTATCAAGCGTGAAAATGTATTGCCAGCAATTTGCTACTCAACCCTGATAAGATGTTATCTGCAGATAAGTAAATTTGGAGAGGGTGGAAGTATATTCTTGTCAGATTGGGTCTCACTCAACGAATGACGGCAAAGTTATTGGACAATCTAGGGTTTGCGGTGACTGCTATTCCTTTACCACGGGGAGGATATCTAATTCTATGCTAAGTACATGAAATGTTTTTCATAACCATGTATTATCGCTTGTTAATGTTGCCAATAAATTTTGCCAGGGTATTATATTGGGAATGCATGTAATAGTTTAACAAAACTATCTGCATCTGCCTTAATAGGAAAGGTTTCATTGTAATGTTCCATTGGCCGTTAGTGAGTTGCAGAATTTTGTATTGTTAAACTCAAGTATGTGCGTATTATAGGGTGCAAATAAGATTGAGATTGTTCAACAATGAGAGTCGGTGCATGCATCCCTTGGGTTCAGGGACTATTTAGAATTGCTGAATTTGTTATTGATTAAGCTGCAGCAATTCAAGGCATTGGTTGTAATTTGCATTTTAGATTTGATTTGAATCGAATTGCAGATAAATTTGGAATGCGATTGGTTTGTGATTGGAATGAATTAATTGCTCATTTTATTAATTGCTTTCGATTGACTGAATAGAAATTCCAGTCATGACTGGGTACATTTCCTAATAATTGAGTGCATGAAATGAGCAGATTGGGCAGAAAAATTCTAGAGGCAAATATTATCGAAAGTATTTATGTCATTTGTCCAAGTTGGTCACAGTTCAGCCAATAATAATAACAGTGAAAATGTAATTAGGAGCAAAATGAAATAGAATTTTTATAGTATGAGTTTATTTCAAAATAAAACAAGATGTGGACTCTGGTTGATGTAAGGTTAGTATGAGTTTGACAAGTCGACAAACGATCATCTCCATAAATGGAATCCGACAAAGGATTAGGTTGCCTGTAAAATACAGTTGATGAAGGTTTGAATAAAACCGAGACAAACTACAAGGCTAAAAATCATTGCACTTGTAAAAAAAATCTGTATGTCGATTTCAAAATTTTATAAAATTCAACAAACATTCTAAGCGAATGATGGCTGATGACCGAGTTTTGTCCACACAATAATTGGAAGTGATCTCATCCTATGCAAAGTTTTTTTCTGTCAAACTCAAGTATAATGTGGCCAACCCGGTTTGTGTGAGTATAAAAAAAATTATAATGCCTAAAAAGTTAGCTAAGAACTAACCATTATCGGTAGCAAGAAGGCATAGGTCGGCTGAAAGTTTCTTTAAAAAAAGTGTGCCTGGAGAATATATGGACAGGAAAAAATGAGCCATTTCATCTTTCATGAGCAGAAGGTTTTATTTTGTTAGTGTACATAAGCAATGATAAAGAATTATGTCACCCTTGTTATGAACCTACATGGCAATAACAGTCAGTTGTGGAGTTTCATTATGATGTAACCATTTTCGGTAAGATTGGCCACACCAGACCAAATAATAGTAAGGAATTGATCTCTACTGTACTTCATGTACCCACGATCTTCGAAAGCCACAACAAAATATAAGGTCATCTTTAAGATGTGTGTCATCTTATAAGGAAATGTATACTACAATAACATGACACTTACTCTTCAAAAAATGTGCAGTCACAATTTTGCAACTGATTTTATTACATGTTCCGCTATTGGAGACAAAGTTTGATCATGAATTGATAAACTTTAAAGGAAATCATAAATATGAATATGACAGATATGGAAACTTTGACCGGTGTCCTTCTCAACAAATATTACTACTAAACAAGGTATGAAATCCTTCAAATACACATAAATAAGCCAGATAAGCTTTAAAGGAAATCATAAATATGAATATGACAGATATGGAAACTTTGACCGGTGTCCTTCTCAACAAATATTACTACTAAAGAAGGTATGAAATCCTTCAAATACACATAAATAAGCCATATACAGCATTGATGAAAGCCAATGGAAATGAGACTCTCATCCCTGAAATTTATCTAAACAATTGACAAATCAATCAGGAGATCCACTAACCAGCCAAAACTTTAAGATGTAACTGCTGTCATTGTCCATTGTAAAAAATACTTAACTATGATTTAACCATTGGTCACGGAGTGCATTGCAGGGTCATTGGTAAAGATGAACGTATCTAAACAATGAATATGAATGCCACCAAAAATAGCTTAAATAATCCATCCAAATATAGAACTCTCTCCAAATGCACCTAAAGGACAAAGAATGGATTATGCAATCCCAACATGAAGGATGCAATAACAAAAAATAGCAGGACTTAATTTCATTTCAGTTTACTATTAATAAATGACTTTCTCCATTGAGGAGTCATTCTTAATAAATTCTGCATGTACATGGTAATTAAATACTTAAATACGTCCTTACTTAATAATGTACCACCAGTCAGGAGTCAACTAAATTAAATTACGGTTCAATCCTCAGGAATAAGTTTTGCATACGCCTATTTATCTAAGTTGGTTTTTATTAATAAGACGTGTGTATACAACATGATAGCTTAGCAATAGTTAACATTATCTACTTACTTCTATTATATAAATATCTACAAGAAAATAACTATTAATAACATCAAAATGTACTGTAATCTGCAGTTGAACTTTTCAAAATGTAATTGACAACTAGTTTAGTTTAATCAAGTCAATAGTTTTCTTTTCTGAGCGCAGATATCCTTACTTACAGTACCTTCTACTTTACAAGTAATAAACAGTTGTTGAGACCTTAAAACTTAGACGTGACTCTGCTTTCTCTGGCTTTCTCTCCGTACTACTGCTATATTTTCATTTTCCTTTCTTAATCAAGTTTATCACTAATGAATGCAGTTTTCTCCTCGGATCTCAGCTAATTGTCATCCTACATTAAATCCGGGTTGGACAACTGTAAATATATGTAACTGACTCGGGTTCAATTTTCATTTACATGCAAACCTAATTAGCAAAATTTTAATTATCTATTAAATATTGTGTCACAAATGGTACGAAAAATTTAAAGTTTAAAAATTTCAAACTATTTACATATTTATTATTATAGTCATGCCTTAAATATTCAAAGCTATTTTGTAATTGGTAGTAAAATCCTTAAATTGTATTTGCACTTTGATTTATAGGTTTTAGCGCATTAATTAGTTCATTTAACTAAAATATGAAATTCTAATCTTGAATTTCGTGATGAAAATACCTTATAATTTACGGAAGTTGTAGAATTCAAGATATAAAATTGGCATACCTTACTTTCTACTATGTACAATACAAGCATGATAAAACTTGGGTTAAGTTTATAATAAAATTATTTACTAAATCGAAAAGCAGTTCTTCAAAGATTCACAGACATTTTTTCACATGATCACTTCATCAAAATTAAGTCGTTTTGTTACTTAATCATTACCTAATAAGTACTTTCAACAGTACGGGTTTTGTTCAACAGTATAAATTCTTTTAATAGTGCTCACGATTTGTTTTAATTAGAAAGCTATTTCAAAACTTGACCTAACTAAAACATACGAAATACTCAATTACATAAAATAGCTTACTTTGAACAATGGTGGGGGAGTAACCATCCAATCCAATTGACCGCTTATAATTTTTTTACAGTAATTGGAAACTGCTTCATTGGATAGGGAAATGCAAACAGGTTTTATGTTTAAGTTGGATTAGAAGAAACTTTCAATATTAGTTTGGGTTGGCATTGGTTGAAAACTATCTTGAAATAGTTTTTGCACTGCACTAGAGTGAAGGAATATAATAATTTACTTAGTCAGGTCTAACCCACATGGGATTGAGGTGGATTTCTACTCCGGCTGAATAAAGGAGTGTAAAAAGTGTCCATATTAGAAGCATAAAGATATTTCTGCTGTGAACATTGTGAGCTGCTATTAGAATCCGGTGTGGAACACTGGTAAAGAACTTGAGCAACCATTGCAGCTACTTTCTGCTCCAAAATTTGGCTCATCACAAGTTGCAGGAGGCGGGGTTCATGTTGAACAAAGAGAGGACGGTTGTCTGAATGCCTGGCTAGGTTAAGAAGGGTCATTGCGGCTCGTCGCAGCATATCCAAACTGAAATAAGAAATAAAAACAGAATTATTGAAAGCATATCCCATTACTGTGGATAAAAAAAAAGAACATTGTATTTGACGTTGACTCACCTCGTTCCCATTGCTTCAGGATTTTCTCGGAGGACGGAAAATCCGTGATTATTAGCTGAAAAAATTAAACAAAAAAGTGATTTTTATTATTTTTACTCGAGTCAAATAATTTTACAAGCATTGATTTCATTGAAGTTTATATTCTCACCTATATTCATTGCGTTGTGTTCCGCCTATGGACAAAAAAATGAAAATGCAAACATTTAGTTTTGTTACTCTCAAAATGATTTTTACTGAAAGAAGTATCTGTTATAGTGATTTACCTGCTCAATGAAAGAGATGAGTAAAGATATACATGGATTTTGTACAGCGATTGTTCTTGCTATAATAAATAAATGAAATAATGTAACATACAATATTGGAACATCCGCAGAATAGTATTTACTAGAATATAAATTGTGGACTTACCAACACCAGAATCCGCCGCGGACAAGTAGTAAAGGAGATTTAATGCAAATTCTCTCATGACCTGCTCTTCGGTCCGGCACAGAGAACGACATAGAAGCTGACACAATTTCTCTATCCTGGAGAAAGGTGGTGTGGCCAGTAAGAGATCCACATTTCCCTGAATAACACTTAGTTTCACGAGTGCTTCAATCGCAAGGCGTTGTGGAGATAGGTAAGCCCCCGGACTCAGAGTGGGAAAGGGATCTTGACCATATGCAGCCGGACAGACAGCCCAGTGCAATAATCCATCCAAGATTGGTCTGCTAATCTCTTCGGAAAATTGACTAAGATCCATTTGACCCGAGATATTTGCAATCATGACCAAAACATGTTCACGGATGTGATGAACATAATCCCACCACCATTCGTTATCATTTGTGAGACTGGTACAAGAATCTGCTTCAATTTCAACAACTGCCGATGTCAAGTCAGACGGGGCTTCGTCTGCAAATAAAGCTTCTTCCTCTTCCTCCTCCTCATCTTCTTCCTCTTCTTCTACTGGCTTAATTTCTTTCTCTACGGCATCAGTCCCACTGTCATCAACTTCCATCTTTTCGGAGTCATCTTCCTTGTTGGGTTTGTCGCTCGCAGTCTGTTCCCCGTTGACATCTGCCTCAGTACTGCCAGATTCAGAAAGTTTTGTAACATCCTCAGACTTTTCGACGTCATCTGCATCCTCTACTTTAACTTCAGGAAGAATTGAAGATTTTGATTTTGGTGTGGCCTTTTTGCTCTTAGTAGTGGTAGTAAAATGAGGTGAACTAGGTTTTGCTTTCTTCACAGGATGATCATGATGTAACAGAATTAACTTCCCCATAAGACTAAGGAACGGTGTAAACTTTCCAAATTCCAGTTCATTTCCAGGAACAAAAGTCAAATTCCTAATAATGTTACAGATGGAAAGACATCTCCGTGCTAGAGAATCTTGCGACTCTGTTACAAGGTATAAACTAGATTCATCTCGAGTATAACATTCATCCTCATAATCCTCCATTCGCTTCCTTTTCAGAGTAGCTCCAGGATCTCTTACGAAAATATCTCCCATCTTGATATCCAAATTCTTAAAATGTTTGCTACTATCACAGGTATTTTCAGAATTAGCTGCATCTGACATGTTAGAATTGTCACCATTGCCGGCCATAATCAAAACAGAGGAGCTTAAAATATCACTCGGACCATTTTCCAAGACTTGTTCAGACCGTTCTTCTTCAACCGGGGGAAGCTCTTCGACAACCGGTTCTTTCTTTACAACGACCTGTTCAGGCTCAACCATTGGTGGTTCACTAACCGCGTTGTCATCCTCAGTCTGTTCTTTTCTTATTCCAAGTCGACCCAATACATCGTCCAGCCGTTTAACTTTCTTTTGAACGATGCTGTTCAATTTTGAATTTTGTAGCAAGCCTGAGGAAGACGTTATTTTAGGAGAGGAAAACAATTGGCAATTTTTCTTGTCATCCGCTTCCTTCTCTTCAACTTTGTCAATGGAATTAAGCATAATAGGGCCATTTTCTGTAACGCCCTTTTTCGAGCTAACTGATGCACTGCTAGGTGTTACAGAATCGGAGGTGTTCGTAACAGAGTTGGACGAAGGACTGTTACTGCTGTCAATAGGGGATGGTGTTGGTACCGCAGCGATTGGCATTTTGGTTTCACAACTATATATTTCAAGCCCTTCCGAGGTTGGAGCCAAGGTGTTGTCTGGCCCTGCCGAGCTTATTGATTCACATGTCACTGCTTTCTCTGCTTCCTTTTTTCTTCTCTCTTCAGCCTTCAAATCCCGAACAATGGGTAGTGGAATTGGGAGGGTGGTGTTGAAATAGGTGACTATATGCTTGGAAACATCCATCGTTCCATTTAGTTGTTCTAGGTCTGGGTCATTTCTCAACTTTTCGTCAAAATCCCAATCTCTAGGTCCTTGAACTATGAAGGGTTCATCATCCCGGGATAGTATTCTTACTTTCCTCCTATTAAAGCGACTTATCATTGTATAATTTGTTGAGCTTTGGAGAATTGTTGTACGAGTAGCATCACGAGGAAATGCTTTAATTGGGGTTCCGAGATCGGGTTCCTCTTCCATAATTTTATTTTCTCTTTCGTACCATTCTAAATGTTTCTGTTATAAAAATAAAGACAATTAGTCACAATGTATAATTTTAGTAATTTAGTAACTTTCCTATTAATAATTTTACAAACTTACAGCAGGTTTAATGGCATCTTCCGACTTATCTCCGGCAGACAAGTCAATTCCAATGCTTTGCCCAAATAGAAGAATTAGTGCGCGACGTAAATGCTCCAAGAGGATATCCAGCAGTCCGGGCAAATAAGTTAGTGAAAAGTAGGACACTGATTGGTCATCATATAAAAGAACGTTAAGCACATCCAAAGCCCAAGTAACTTCGGCTAACAGTCCGGATTTTAAACTCATCATTATCCTCCACGCTTCCACCGGTGACACATCCGATTTATGCATCTTTCTTCTTCTACTTAGGACAGGAGTTACTGCTTCAACACTTTCGGGCGGAAAAATAACTTCTCTCTTGACTTGTACACCACCAGACTGTGGTAACTGGCCCGGACCTTGAGAAAAACTTCCAGGATGATGAGGACCCTGTTGTTGCTGCTGTGGACTCATCATTCCCAAAGAAGGACCCATATGAGAAGGATGAGGACCCTTTAATGGACCAGATGGTGGCTGAATGCTAGACGGAGAAGAGCCGTAACCTCGAAACATTTCTGGAGGACCCGTTGGCTTTCCACCCGAAGGAAATAGTGATCTACCCCCACTTCCAGATCGAGACTGACTTTGTGAAGCGGATCCAGGCCCTGGTGGCGTCCATGGTGGTTGCTGTTGGGAGTGACTATGAGAAGAACTTGATCCAGGGCCGGGTGGACTCATAATACTACTTCCAGGAGTTGACCCATATCTTGGATCTTGTTGGGGCCATGTTGCTCCTGGAGGTGGTGGTGGAGGACCTTGTTGAGCATTTGAATTAGGAGGGGAAGAATGGGAACCGGCACCACTTCTGCCTGGAGGACCGGATGAAGCTGACGCTCCCCAAGGTGTTGGAGAAATTGCTTGTTGGGGTGCGGTCGCACCCGGACTTTGAGCAGGGGCAGGGGTGGATCCCTGCGGTGGAAGAGGATGAGAAGATGAACCTTGACCTTGAGGAGGAACTGGGTAACCGCGTTGTTGCTGTCCAGGGTAGTGACTTCCACTGTTGGGCCAACCTGTAGAAGAAATAGGAAAAAACATGGATGAGTACAAATTGAGACGAAAAGATCCGTGAAAGAAATTGAAATGAGGTAAAGGAGTGAACAATAAATTGGTCAGACAGAATTAAATACCCACAATTAAGGGATCTTTCAAGCATTGTGGAGGGATAATTAGGTGGAGGAAAGTTTAGCATCTCAATTAGGCTAGAGTACATGTTGATAATAGGCGAGTACAATCAGAAACTTTTAAGTATGAAGCCTTGCAAGACACGTATGAAACTGTACATGTGCAAAACTGTAACAAACTGTTTCGAAGTAAAATCATGCAAAAACATTAAGGAAGTGGGAAGAGAAAAGGAACAACAATTCCATTGGCAATTGTCCCATGTTGATAAACAAAAGTTGAGATCTAGCATGAGGAGAGAGCCATGCCATGCCAGAGACATTAAAAGTTCTGAGAATTCTCCGTAATAAAATAAAGGACAATGCAGTTGATAATTGATTAAAGAATGAATGGACGTGCATCAAGTGTAAATGCATGCAGTGAATATTGTACGGAATAAATGGACTCTCCGGGTTTGTATGATACCTTCTGGAGCGTTCCAGGGCTTTTGTGCAGGAGGTAGAGGTTGTGCTGGGGGTGGTGCAGGAGTTGTAACGTTAGGAGATGGGGATGGGGACGAGCGTGATGCTGATGGTGCCGTAAAACCAACTCTAGGCCCTGGCTGACCGTCTATGTCAGCGAATTACATAAATAACCAGGCAAAATATTGCGTATTACTTTCACGTTTACAGATACATATAAGGTACAGGTGGGTATAAATACATACAATACCCTAACACAGATACACACCGAGGGGTAATTAATATGTACAGCATTGTGTAAGAGCTAGCACAAATCTTACCGTAGGGTGGAACCCTTTGTTGGGGTCCTTGTTGAGCGGGTGAAGGGTAGTTAGTAGGATACTGAGGCTGCTGAGCTCCTTCTTTTCCTGGAGGATATCTCGATGTTTGATTAGGATGTGGTGGAGGCATATGCTTCCCTCCAATTGGATAACCCTGCAACGACATTTATATAGTTTAGAATCTATACATAATTACGTAATAATGTATACATTAAAGGTGGTCTAATACCAACCTGTTCAGTCTGTGGTTGGGAATTATAATAGTCTTGACTCGGATAACCATTGGGAGGTGGATGAGGTCCACCAGGTTGGGAGGATCCTGGTGGTCCGGCTGTTGTCGGAGGATAATTCCCTCTTGGAGGATATCCTCCCTGTTGAGAATGAGGTGGTCCAGCTCCGCCAACCGGAGGAGGAGGAGCCATTCCATACCTATCTTCGGCTCCTGAGGCAGAATTCGGTTGGGAGTTTGAAGGGTGTGGCTGTGAGGACGGGGATTGGGATTGATGCTGAGATTGGCCTGGATAGCCACCCGGTGGGTGTGGACCGGAAGGACTAGATCCATCCCCGTAAGGATACATTGGACGTCCATAACCTGGACCAGATCCACCTGAATATCCATCCATTGGAGGGCGTCCGGGGTATTGTTGCTGTTGCTCTCCGGAATTTGGATATGGTGGATAAGTTCCGGAAGGTCCTCCTGGGTAGCCTGAGTTGAATAGTTTATTTTAATTGTCAGCAATGCAATAATACATATTTCTTAACTATCACAATACATTACGCAAGTTGGTTGAGAGGGGGACAACCATTTTATTTACAAGGTTTGCTTCTAGTTAGTCAATTAGTAAGGCGCATGCATTTACTAAATTCTGCGGACTTTTTCAAAAGGCAAGCAAGAAGAAATGTGCAAATTGTAAAAATTTCAGAATGGAAAATTTGTGTTATGTTTATAACAAAGCTGAAAATAATACGCCACGTCTGAGCGGATTGTAGTTGACTACTTGTTTGTAAAACAAATTAAATGGGAAAGAGGAGGAGGAACAGTTATAGATCGTGAAGAAAACGGCGAGTTGATACGTACCAGCAGAAGGTGGCTGAGATGAATACGGAGGAAAATAATTTGGCCTAGAGTTTGGTTGATAATGCTGAGAGTATTGGTCATCATCAAATGGATTCGACACACTGATTTGACTCTTAACACCTAACAATCAAGTTCAACCCTTCAGTTATAGATTTCAAATCAACTCTGTCTAACACATCAATTAAAACAAAGGATCTGCCTCAACATCTCAGTCATTCCATTCATTTGAAAAATATGAGAGTGTAACGGTTTGTAGGTTTTGAACAACGATTTTTCAAAAGGGAATATCCTCAAGGCAAAGAACAACTTTAGTAGCTTTCTAGGACAAATGGAGTCTATTCCGAGAGGTGTAATAAATATGTAATGCAATTTTTGGAAGGGAAATCTGAAAGGTGATCTATAAAAATTTTGAACTTCAGTATACTCAACTTTCGAACTAATGATGTGAGCAGTAATTACTTCATTTAAATATGTATCCGTAGTTGAAAGCGGATATAAATGACCTCTATTAATAGGGAAGCCTCTCCTCCGCAGCGAATAATAAAGAAATATGTTAATAAAGGTTTACAAGCGTTAGTTAAGGAGATAGCTAAAGTTTGGAAGCATAATACTGATTGTTCATAGTGGAAAAATCGTTCAGCATCTACAATTGTTCGTTACTTTTATATCGCCAACCACATTCACACAAGCGAGATTTTTTTCATTTTTATATAAGCCGATGGAAATTAAAGGCACATTCCAATCATTCACATGTGCTTTTGCTTGAACGGA